>JBBPKE010000041.1:0-55498 GCA_038089095.1 Tylopilus orsonianus | reverse complement strand
CTATTCCAGTGCTTTGACTATGTTCATCAAAATGTTTTTTAGGTGGCTTGTCCCTGAAAACTCAGGAAGCGACACTACGAACCTTCCCAGATATCGTGATCGCGACACCTGGTAGACTCATTGATCATCTTCGCAATTCGCCTTCATTCACGCTTGATGCGCTCGATGTCCTTGTCCTAGACGAAGCTGATCGTATGCTTTCAGAAGGTTTTTCCGATGAGCTGGGTGAAATCATCAAGGCTTGCCCGGTCTCGCGGCAGACAATGCTTTTCTCCGCTACTATGACGGACTCTGTCGACGAGCTGATCAAAATGTCGCTGAATAAACCCGTCCGTCTGTTCGTCGATCCAAAGCACAGAACTGCCAAAGGGCTTGTCCAGGAGTTTGTGCGCGTGTGTGCAGAGAAGGAAGCGGATCGGACTGCTTTGCTCGTCGCCCTATGTAAAAATTCGTTTAAACAAGGTGTCATTGTTTTTTTCCGCAGTAAGACACTTGCACACCAAATTCGTATCGTTTTCGGTCTTCTTGACATGAAGGCAGAAGAGCTGCATGGGAACCTTTCACAAGAACAGGCAAGTTTTGTATTGCCTCAAGCTTGTCACTAATAAATATGCTTTCAAGCGCCTCGAAGCGCTCCGCTTATTTCGCGATGGACAAGCCAGCTTCCTCATGGCAACAGACCTGGCCGCCCGCGGGCTCGATATCAAGGGTATCGAAACTGTGATTAATTATGACATGCCTAACCAGTTAGCACAATACTTTCATCGCGTGGGTCGGACAGCTAGAGCGGGGAAGTCTGGTCGGTACGTGTGGGTGGTTCTTTTTCAGGATGCTTATCTGAAGTGAATAGCTCCCTGACCTTGGTCGGGGCGGGTGATCGCAAAATGCTCAAGGCAGTTGTTAAGCATAGTGATGAGGAGAACAACATCAGACGTAGAATCATTCCAACGGACGTAGTTACCCGGTGGGCCAAGAAGGTGGATAGTTTGAAACCAGAAATAGCATCCATCATCCAAGAAGAGAAGGAAGAAAAGCAAGTATGTTCATTTATTATAATGTTCTGGTCAAGTTCTTACCTCAAAGTCTAGATACGACAGGCAGAGATGGAACTGAGGAAGGGCCAGAACATGATTGACCACCGATCGGAAATTTTTTCAAGACCCGCAAGGACCTGGTTCCAGACCGAGAAAGAAAAATCAAAGGCAGCAGGTTTGACAAGTGGTTTTATTGATGGAGTCGTACTCATATCTCGCCGCATATAGCTATGAGCAAACAGCATCACGAGCACGGTGCTGCCATCTCCACGACGTCGAAGAAGGCTACATTAGAGAAAATCCCCAGTGTTAGTACAAAAGCTGAAATCGCAGTTTTGTTAACCACAGTATTTTCAGTCAGATAAAGGCAAATACGCAGGATTATCTCGCAGGGAAAAGCGGCGAAAAATGGCCATAGAAATGGATAAAGAGATCGGAGACAGTGCCGGCCTTAATGCTGCTATCCGCTCGGCGAAGAAGGCGGCTAAACCGCGGAAGATCGAAGCGGCCCTAAGCAAAGGAACTAGACGACTGAAGCACAGCCAAAAGTCAAAGGCAAGATCACGCGCAGCAGGCGCGTTTGAACAAGATTTATCTACAAGAAGGACACGTAGTGAGGGAATCAGAGCAACAAGGGGGGAGGCGGTTGGCGGATTGAGAAAGCAGAAAGACCGCAAGTGATAGTACTATTGGTCACGAACATAAAATTTTGAAATCAGGGCGGCTGGTCGTTGGTGCGCATAGTTTGTCATTGGGACAAGCATAGGGGTATAGCTTGGACCATTGACGTTTTTTTTTGTATGGAGAACGGAGCGACGCGTAGCTGGAAGCGACTGTGGGAAGCGAAGCGCGCCGGCGTGACTCAGATTCGGGAGCTCTTGTGCTACACCGCGAAGGGTAACTCTAATTGACTTTTGAGTGATTTCACGTTTCCAAAGTTTTGTGCCGATTTGTCGGGTTGTGCTTACAGTGCCTCTTGATGGAAGGCAATGCGTTCGCGTCGCTCGCTACTCTCCATTTGCCTTCGCCATGTCGACTGCTCTCCTCAGCGTGCTGTCCGGACAAAGATTTGATCGTCTTAATATCGCGGCTTGGTGGACACGATAAGTTGAGCCTCTGGAAGCTACAGGGTTCTAAGAAATGGGAAGTAGACGTCGGGGATAATGCTGACTCTTCGGCCACAGTTACTGCTTTAGTTTGGAGTCCTAGCGGTGAGTTTTCATCCCTTTTGTCTTTTCTATGGCTCATCCCCATACCCCCAGGCCAAACAATAGCAGTGGTCCGAGATTCCGCACACATTCACCTTCATTCCGTTCAAGATGGGCATGTCGAACGTTGCTTGTCCATACCTTTCCACGATGGTGCTCTTCAAGCAGTCCGACTCGTTTCCGGAGTCTGGTGGTTTGCTGGTCATCACTCCCCTGCTAACGGGGTTATCCCTGATATATTCAAGCGTAATGGGGTAAAAGTATGTCGTGTTTGACAAATAATCCAACGTCCTCAAGCTGTTGTCTAGACTGGTTCGGCGCTGTCTATTCTTAAAATTCTCCCTTTACTCGATCATCTTAAGGAAAACGGCGAAAATATGACGTGGGTCGACCTGTCCATATCTAACATATTGTTGACCTCCCCACAGTGCAACCGATCTATTCGCCTTTCAGGGAACGCAGACACGCATTGCTTCGCAGCAGTCTACGCCAACAGTGATCGAGCAGTGGCCAGCTTTAGTTCCATTATTGGAGGATGCTTCCATTGCTTCCTCTAGTCAAGGTACTCATGACAAGATGGAAGAGTCGAGGTCCCAAGCACAGACACAAGAAGACGAAGATAGCCTACTTACTCTAGTCGACGAACGGGGTGTTCTTCACTGTTTTCTAGATGGAAGTTATTACCTTGGACCTGTGCCTTTGCCTGACGGATTGCCATCCGCTACTTTGTTCAAACACCCCTGTAAACCGCTGATCTTCCTTCACCCGCAGTCTCCTAATTCTGATCTGTTGTCAACGGGAATGCAACCTCTTGTCGTCGACATCCCACTTCTTGCAACACCCAAAGTGCGCGATTTTGCGCGGCTCTCGTCGGCTGCCCGCGAATTGACATGGTATATAATGCGCGTTGTCAACGAAATTCGAGAAAGTTGGTTTGGATCAGAATCATTCTCAGGTGCTAGGGACATCGGGATTAAGTGGGTACGAGCTCTAGAAAGAAGACTTAACGAGCAGTATGGCCGTAAGTGTCCCATTTTGTGTGGTTGTTCCGGTGACATTTCCATGCCCTCAGATCAGAACCCCAACGTCATTTTAGACCTCACCACCTTGCTTGTGACAGGGTCTGGGTCAGAGGGCTTGATGGATTTCATTACCAGCAGTGAGCAAAACAGTGAACGAGTAAGTTTCTCTCGATCATTGGCTCCTGATTTCCCATTCCTCGAAGGCTCTTCAGAAATGGGATTCCTCAGTCACCGAGGCACTAATTAGGATGCGCGATTACGTGACGACACGCATCATTCCTGCATTTCAGAGACTGCATATCATCTTGGATGAAATTCTTGGATGGTCATACATGTGAGTAGCCTCAAGTTCAGGTGACGTAGTAAATTTTAATTCCGAACAAGGCCACAATTCGCATTGTTTGGCCTTGGTGTGGATTGTGTGGAATCCTGCTTGAAGATGGTTGAGCGTGGCATATTCATTTCCTCGTGGCTAGCCGCTGAAGCGAGGAGGGAAGTTGGGGCCTTCAAACAGTTCCTATCTTTCATTCGACATGGTCTGCATCACTCGTCTATTTGTTTTCCGGTCGACCTCCTTTCTGAGACCTATTTCAGAGACCATAGTCGCGAATCCGAACACGGAGTCGCACACTAATCCGGATCACGACATCCTCGAAGTCAACGGCTACTTAATATCCGGGCTTATGGCTAGTAAGATTGACGAGTGGTTTACGGGGTCGCTTCCTCAATTCAATCCTGGAGACCTTTCATATTTTCGACCTCCCCAGAGTTCTGGTTATGCGCTTGACGGGGTGTTGCAATCGGCTCGTGCCGCATTACAAGACCCATCACAAACGTCGTGGCAACCAGTAGGTTCTCTTTTGAAGTGGATGCTCATGTCTTTTACATGAGGTCGGTTGATTGTTTCAGAGGGCCACATCAAATGATTTTTCACATCTAGACAAGAATCTGGACATGCTCGTACAAGAAATGGCTTCCCGATGTCAACGTGTCTTTGCGGAAGCTTCTCAAGCCGCTGCTCGATCCGCCACTGTGTCGGTGGACGGTGGAGCCACCCCACCGCGAGCAAGCTCGGTTCTTACAGTAGGCTCATATCATTTCCTTCGTCAGAGAGTGGTTGGCAATCAAAACGAGGTAAACAGCATGCTCTTCGCGGTGGGGTGATATTGACCCAAATTTCGGTCTTTATAGCGAGAACACCACCTGCAATACCTTGCCGTCCATATGAATTTAGAAAGACAAGCGCTCGGTGGGTGACTTGATATCATCGCCTTCCGTGAACTGAATATATACAAAAAAGTATGTTTGTGCCGAATGCCGTACGGCCAATATGTGGCGGGGGTCCACGGTGAGGTTCAGGTCACTCTTTTGGAGTGCTCCGCGCACGAGATTGGGCGCGAACTCAGCGCCGAGGTTGATGTACTGGACGTCGAGTTCTTTGACGACGAGGTTCTAATCCTCGTCTGCCAAGCCAAGGAGACTCAGGGTAAGGAAAGCACATTCTGCTTGCGTCGAGCCGCATGTATTAACTAAATTTATGTTCAAGACCCGATATTTGTCGCTACGGTAAACTACACCACACTAGAGTACCACATACTCCAATCAGAAAGATACGTAAGCGGTCCCGCGCGAACAGATATGATGGCAAGCGTGCTGCAGAGATGGAAGGAGGGGCATGTAAGTCTCGTGTTCGGGCCATGTTTCAGTCGAAACCTGACGGCATGGATCAGCTTCCGTGCAGCCCGATTCCGATCACAAAAAGCCGCCGGTTGTGTGGGTTCAAGGGCGGACCAATGTCGCTGGCGGTAAACGGGAGAGTCGGGCGGAGAGTTGTTTGTGTGTTGGACGGGGACGGGACGACGATGGAGGTGCTCGATATGGAAGGGGAGGAGCTGGAAGGAGAAGAGGAAGCCGAGATGGAGGTCGGGGCATGACAGTAACGGAAGAGGGTGTGATATTTCGGGCCGTGAGTCAGCATGGGGCCTCGTTGCCCATTTATCTTTCTGGGTCATGATTTACGGGTGTCCAAGATGACAACGAGTGCCGAAAAGGAGGACAGGGAGGTGCTGATGTGCCTTTTTGGGGGTCGGCACAGCGCGTTTGGCGAGTTTCCGGACATTGCGGTGTGAACAGAATAGAACAGAAGGGTGGCACCTGAAGCAGCCGCTGTGACAGGTTGGGAGATGAACCTTAACTCGACAACAGGCTTGGTGATCGCAATCAGCGGGCGAGATTCTATCGGGGCAGGGTTCCTGGAAGCTGTGGGCAGGGGACAGGCTGTCCGGTCGGGAATGAATGCAGATCCATGTATTGCGACGAGCCCATCACAATGATCACAGACACGCGGGAGGAGAAGGAGGTGTAGTTTCACGTCGCAGTCGCCGACTCACGCAGCACAGGAAAATGAGCTCGACTTTTTGTTGGTCCGGGGGGGGTGAGGAGCTGCCACGCCCGATGGACTGGATTGTAAATACGCTCGCTTAACTCGATCACACCGCGGCCCTCTCCTCGTGCCCTTGATTCGAATTCTTTTTTCCATGCCATTTTAAACCTCCTCCGTCGCGCCAGTGCATCGCTCAAACCCTCCTTTCCATCCCTTCTCCTTCCCCATGCCGAACAAGCTCGAAGCCGGCCATTCTCCCCCAGACGACAAGTCCGACTGCAAGGCCGACATCGACGATTCTCTCTCCCGCATGTCCGATATCGCTCTCCGCAAGAAGAAAAATGCTGATGCACAAGCCGCCTTCCGCCAGAGGTGATCTCGACCCCCCGCCCCCTCCTCCCCTGTTCCCTGATCGCATCTTTATTTAGGCGCGCCAATTACATCGCCACGCTCGAGGAGACTGGTCCGCGTCCCCTCTTTCCTCCTCCATCTCACCGCTCATGATCCCCTTTCCAGTCACCTCCCTCGAGTCCGTCGTCCTGCAGCTCCAGGATTCCTGCCGCGAGGCTCGTCAGGAAGCTGGGGAGCTTAGGCAGGACAATGCCCGCCTGAAACATGAGATGCGCGAGCGCGAAAAGTTCTGGAGGGCACTTTGGCAAGCACGCAAGACGGGACAGGCGCCCGAATCCGATGACTTACCCCCGCTTCCCTCCGCCTTTGCCACGCATCCCCCGCCTAACATCATGCCAAATCGCCTACCCACCTCGCACGGTAGCCACTACAGCGATGACGGTATGAGCTTCCAGACGAACGATGAGGCCGCATCTCTGTGCAATGGCCCATATGGCCCTCCTCCTAATCACAGCTATCCAGCGCAATCTCCATCCTTGCCCTACTCTGGGGTTGACACCGATCATCTCCCTACGGCTGGGCCAACTCCACAGCTGGGGGGTAATCGCGTTTCAAAATTCGGCCAATATTCTTATCCCGTTCAAACGATGAACCGCGATGCGGCGTGGGCTCAAAACGTCCCACAATCATCCTCTACCAGCGGTAAATTCCATCTCACGCCCAATCTTATCATCCCTGACCTTATGGACTAGGGTCGCCCACGTTGACTTCACCCGATATGTATGTGAATCGCTCATTCGTAGACGACCAGAAAGCATCTTTGAACCACTTGGAAACAACTGCTTACCTTTTCCCGGGTAGCCGGTCGATATCACCAACTACGTCGACGCCACCTTCTTCATCCACCACGTCATTGACGTCACCGTTCCAGTTCACTTTCCCGCCTGAAGCTTCAGTTGGTCAAGAAAGACCTGATTTTGACTACCGTAGGCATTCGAGCGCCCACGGCGCCGAAGTTACACTCCATGGTGGAACAGCCGATATTTCGGTACCTAGTGCCGGAAGTGACCTCGTTCGCTACAGGATCGGTCCCAGGCGGGCAAATTCTGGCCCCGAACGCCCTTTGTTACCTGCTATACCTCACTTTTCTGGTAGTGATAATGGTTCCCCGCACGAACGAGGTAGCAGCGAGGGAGAGTCCACTTCTTATTCTCAACTTTCTAAATTGCGACCACGGCGTGGTCTCGACAGGGAGTCGCGGTCACCCTCTCCTGGCGCTCCACCTATTTCCGGTACCCTGGCGGTGATCAAAGCACAAGCATTCGGGGCATTGCGGAGAACGCGGACACGCACAAAGAAGTCGTCCGAGGGCGCAGCAAAGGTGGCGATGGAGGTGCTGGAAGCAAGGGGTATTGGGATGGGAGTGGCTACTGGCTCCAAGCGACCACGTTTGCATAATGATGACCCTGACATGGAATAACTTTGGCGACAGCAGCACATCAAACTCGCAACAAACAATATTTTATTGTGCATCTCTCAGTCTCCGTTTGGACAGAGGCTGAAAGCTACTGTTTTACTAACTCTACTTAGCATGTTCACCTATTTCTAATCATCTGTCACATATAGCGTTGCATGTAATATGATACCTTCAATGCACAACACATTCACCATGTACTTATCCGCACAGCACGCAATGTTCTCTTCACCCGTCGGAAATACACCAACGAATCACATTCAAAGATCTCCCGTATGGCACTTCCTACGCGTGGCCGCGGACGAGGAATCCGGGCGGAAATTTATCGCGTGACCCTGATGCAGACGCAAGCTATTGGCAGAGGGCGGTGACGATCCTATTCCCATCGGTGGGTTGACCACGCACACACGTGGTCAAATCCAGTTTAGTCTTGGAGTGGCCACGTCCCACGGCCCTCTGATTTCGCTAGGGCCGCATTGATGTTAATGGCAAAGAACAATAAAACCAATAATAAGATGACATGCTTTTTGTACTTTTGCGCCCAGACAAGCACCCCTGGGGCAATAAAAGTCACTGCAATGTACATGGCCGTCATCACTGTGGCTATCGGCATCGAGAGAGGTGTGACGAGAACAAGTGACATTGCAGTGATTGATAACGTCACCAGAACTTGCAACGCGGTTGAGATACCCTGTGAACCCGGCCAACGTTACCGGCTCGTCGCAGTGACCACAGAAAATGTTTACCCAAAATCGATGACGCAATAACGGAAACAGTACAAATATTTGCACAGCAAAGAGAACAAGTGAAAATACTGACAGATCGTCAGGCAAACGCGAGGCAAGAACAACGGATGATGATATCGCCGCGTTCATGGATAAGACGGACGTTAGTCTGTTGGCTGTGAGGATTAAACCAGCTTCACGAAAGAGCTGACAGCGTACCTTTCCTGAGTAAAGGATCCGGACCTCGTGCAGCTATAATCACCCAGGAGTGTGTTGAGAAGAAAGAGGCACGCCGACAACGCCCATATGGAGTCGGACGAAGTTGCAGCCGTCAAAGTTCTTAGGACGGGGGCTAGGCCCATGAGAGCGAGGAAGACCAGCAATGATGATTTGAATGCTTTTGAGCCTAAGAAAGACGACTTCAATGAAAGCTGGAATCGATGTAATATAACCAACGGTTTGGCAGCCTATGGCTAGGATTGGAACTATGGAGGATCTCCCATATGCCATATCCAAGCACAGAACAAGACACCGACATCCAGAGCAACACACGAGCGTCAATTGAACGCTCCTTTAGTCTCGCGAAGATCGCGAGGAAGATGGAAACAGTCCCAATGTGCTGTGTGATTGCACAGCATAGGAAAACCAGCGGCCAATAACTGTATGGTGTGAAGTTGGCTGGAGGACAGGGTTAGCGGCCAAATATGTGACTCTCGGTGCATTCACTGACGATTTCGCCGCAGGGCCGATAAGAATGAATCTGGTGGTATGAAATTGTCAGGGTATGGAGACCTCTCCCAAAGGACTCTCCTCCATCGAGCGGTCGCTTCTGGTTGAACGGGTAGGCCTTCCGTAGTGTGTGTATGGAGTGCCATACGAGTCGCAATGCCATTCATGCGTGTCCTACAAGCAACTAGAACAATATGCTCGAGGAAGCTCTGCCCTGTAGTAGTGTGATGACACGGATGCTGGCACGTGGTTTCAGGTGGTCTCGCTGCTGGGAGTCACTGCGTGCCAATCCCATGTCGATTCGATTCAGCATATGGCACCTCGGAATTATCTCTACAGCATGTCTCCCTACCCAGTATCCAGCGATCAGACGGAACTTTCAATTGTAGCTACCCAATGAACTTTTCTGAAGTGGCGTCAGATATCCACTAATCTCGATCATGAGAACTCCGGTTTGGCAATAATAAACATGGTATTCGATGTCCAAGTAACATTAAATGAACGTGTTTCAGCCTCGTGGGTCCACCAGTGGTCCGCTGGACTGGAAAGGAGAAGCTCAGATAACCCCGAGGGGCGAATCAATGATTACTACTTGGAGTGAAATGGATTCGTCCTTGCTGATACAGTGCCGGTTCCGATAGAAATTGAAAGGTGGCCAACGGCGATCTTATTCGATGAAGCACGAGAAAGCCTGGTGGCCAGGGATGCATCGATGAATATTTGAATGGTGTTCTAATATATCGGGGCCACATGCTAGACTCACAACTGAGGTGTACATCGACAAAGATTTCATTCAAATTTCAATCCCACTGCGGCGAAATTGATGAAAAGAGGCAGGGAGATAGTCAAATCGGATTCCCACTCACCACAAGGGGTTCTTCTTGCCTCGATGCAGGCACAGGTTTGGCTGACTTCGACGCTTCGAGCTGAGCTGCGAGACGACCCCGCTTCGGATTCGACGCATGAGTTCCGCGTGCTTGTGCCTAATGTCGAGGGACAGGCTCGGTGAATCGTCTGCAGAAGGGCGACCCGATGTGCTTACCGACTTGAGTCTCCTCTCAGCGGCTTCTGCAGCTGCGGCACGAGCATCAGTGGAACCATGGTGATTCTGAGCGTTTGAGGATGACGCAGTACTTCCGCCAAGCACTTGATGGCTGCCCGAGTGAGTGTCGAGTCTCGAACAAAGTGAACCCATGGAATATGGTGCAAGGTGTCCGGTGTGAGCAGTACGGCTCGGATATGTTACACGGTAGCCCAGCGTTGGCGACAGGGTCACGACTCGGACTTGACAGCCACTGGGCCGACCAGTGCTTGGTCTCACGTTGATTGATGCGCGTTTGCTGCGGTATGTGTGTACCTCATTTATTCCTCACTGCGCTCAGATAAGGCAAACCCGTAATTTAATAATTCCGAGCAGGTGTCTTCGTGGGCCCGGATACCGTAGTTCGGATCAGTTGGTCGTGGTCGCGGACATGCGGCATAGCGGTGAACCGTCTACACCCCTGCAGAAGCTATCTACGTCGGTAACCCCCCAGGAATCTCACTATACTCTCCTCTACCACCCTGCGGGCGAGCACTGCGTTCGCGGAGGTCGTACTCTTCCAAGTGGCGATGAGGCATCCACTCCTAAGAAAGATTGAGTGATTAATTTGACTCGACGGGGGGATTGGCGCACCTCCCACCACCGCCTGCCTACTAACCACGGTATATTGGGGTCCATGCCTGCCTTCAACATGCGGTTCTTGATCCCAGAACTCAGCAACAAACCGAAAACAGTTAGAAGAAACAGGGTGACCACTAGTTGGTCCCTGGGTGAATCGCGCTCTAAGTCAGATATGAGCAATCGTCACAAACGCCAAAACATCGAGGCTGACGGAAACATCTCGCTTCGACATCACCTTCCTTGCCTGTCGCCGTGTCAGGATCTGTGTCGCCGAGAGAAGCCCCGTCACAAATGGAGAGCTGCTGGTCCAGACACCACTGTTTGGTACACGAGAGACATGGTTTCGACGGGTTGTCCGGGGCATCCATTCGCAAAATGGAATAATTTGATTGAAAGCAGATGCCTGCAGGCTCCCTATTCAGCCGTCTGCAGAAAGTGGCAAGCGTCGGGGCTTACATTTACAGAAGTTGGTGACCTCCCATTTGGTTATGATGCCTTGGACTGGTATCTGGAGACGAAGCTCTAGCTGTCCGCAGAGTAGGATACGACCTTGATACGCACGGCATGTAATACGAGGACGGAGAGCAGAAAGATGAAAATGGTATGACTACGCGGTCGTGGCCGCATGACAAAACCTTTTGGCGGGGTCTGATGTTGTGGCTCGTAGCCCAGAGTTGGTGTTGATCATCAAGGGGAGTACTACTCGGGCAGCCCGCAACATCACATTACGCCCATTTCCCCGGCAACCCCACATCCTCAAGAGATGGCAGAGTTCGAAGATGTCTTGACTAACCAGCCGGTCGTGATCGACAATGTTTGCGCCACTCGCTGAACGTCGCGTCCGTGTGCTCACCTCGTTCCTCTCAGGGTTCAGGCACTATCAAGGCAGGTTTCGCTGGTCAAGATCATCCAAAATGCTTCTTCCCGTCATTGTAGGTAACCAGCACACTTTTGCGTGGACCTCCATATGTATCACCGTGCTGCAGCGTCGGGCGACCAAAGCATGTACGCGTCATGGCAGGTGCTCTCGAAGGGGATGTTTTTATTGGCCGTCGAGCACAAGAATTTCGTGGACTCTTAAAAATCAAGTATCCCATGGAGCATGGGATCGTTACCGACTGGGATAATATGGAACGCATATGGAGCTGGATTTACGCCGAGGAACTCGGTACACTCAGTGAAGAGGTGAGATATTCTCTGGTGTATCCCGCGCTCAACCTCAAACGCCTGCCTTGCAGCATCCTGTGCTTTTGACCGAAGCTCCGCTGAATCCTCGTAGTAATCGCGACGTGGCTGCACAGATCTTCTTTGACACATTCAATGTTCCTGCTCTATTCCTTTCCGTACAAGCCGTTTTGTCGCTGTAAGTTCGCCATCTGGTGTATTTACTTGCTATTAACTGCGAGAGGATAAAGCTATTCTTCTGGGCGAACGACCGGCATCGTACTTGACTCTGGTGATGGAGTTACCCATGCCGTCCCGGTATTCGAGGGCTTTTCCATGCCTCATGCAATTCGTCGAGTGGACATTGCGGGGAGGTGTGTACGGCTTTGTTTGATCGCAGTGGCTGCAAGTCTAAACTAGCTTTGCAGAGACGTGACTGACCACCTGCAGTTGCTTCTCAGAAAATCCGGCCGCCATCTACACACAACAGCCGAGCGGGAAGTCGTGCGGATAATCAAGGAAAAGTGTTGTTATATAGCATTGAACCCCTCGAAAGAGGAGAAGGAAACACACGGACACCCGGAGGAGTTCCGATTACCTGATGGAAACGTGGTTCAGGTAAGCTCAGACACATTATGACGACGACGACTCGAAAATGATCCAGCTTGGCTCTGAACGATTTCGGGCACCCGAGATCCTGTTCAACCCTGAGCTCATTGGGCAGGAATGCGCCGGTGTCCACCAGGTTGTAGTAGATTCTATCAATAGAGTCGATCTCGATCTGCGTAAGAGTCTCTTTTCGAACATCGTTCTAAGTGGGGGGAGCACATTATGTAAAGGTAAGCTGTCGACAGTCGCTGAACTGGGTGGCCTTGACTTTGCGTACTGTATATTTAGGTTTTGGTGATCGGCTCCTCAATGAGGTCAAGAAGTTGGCCCTAAAGGATGTCAAGATTAAAATCTACGCGCCACCAGAGCGGAAGTATTCAACTTGGATAGGTGGTTCTATACTCGCGGGGCTGGGTACCTTCAAAAAGGTATGAGTTGCATGATCGCCCAGAGCTTCAAGCTGACTTTTTACAGATGTGGGTTTCGGCAGAGGAGTTTCAAGAAGACCCAGATATCATACACAAGAAACTGGGTTTTTAGGCTCGCCGTCTTGTGAACATAGGTGCTTACATGATACCCAGCATATCCACCCGACGTTGTAATACACTTAGACCTCACACACTAATGGGAAAACTTTTGGCTGTTTGCACATGCATATGATCCGTGGGTGTGCGGAGGATAAAATGACATGTACCCAAGCTATGCATAACTTTGCTATCTTCACTACGGTTGCTAATGGACGATAAACGATTGAGCGGGAAAGTAGGTAGAAAGTCCTGCTTCGAGATGGAGCCTCTACTTTCCCTTGCCCTTCTTGGGAGGCTCTGCGGCCTTGGTCTTCTTGGTTCCCCGAACCTAAGGAGTAATGTTGTGGACCCACAGTAGCAACGAGTCTGTGGATAGCCAACCTTTTTCGCGCGATTTTTCCTTTCGTGCCGTAGCTTGCGAGACGTTTTTTCGACTTTGGGCATGGCACCACTCTGGGAGCGCAGGGTGAGGAACGCCAACGACATGAGAACGATGAACCAACCCTGATCAAGCGATACTTTGGTTCAAACTTCATTTGTGAGTCTTCGTCATCATAAATGAGAGCAAAGCCAGTGCTTCTTCCACCACCAAAGTGTGTTCGAAAACCGAAGAGGACGACACGGTCCTTGTCAGATTTGTACAACGTAGCAAGTTTCTCTTGGAGGTCAGATTTGGAAACGTTGGGGCGGGAAGGGTGAAGAACATCGAGGATGAACTGGCGGCGAGATAGAAGACGGTTGGTCACAAACTTGCGCGTACGCAGAGTGATTGGTGCTGAGTTATCAGTCTGAAAGACTTGTCAGAAGACCATAGGGCACCCGGACCATCACAATGCATCCAGCGCTTCCCAGCCATGATATGCTGCGAAACTTGGCAGAGCCATCTCTAAGGGTCCAAGGATGCATACTCACCATGCTTGAAACAGTCGATCAGCGTTTTACGATGTTTTCCTGCCGATACCTTGACGGGGTTTGTGTTCAATGAGTAGTCAAGCTGAGTCCGCCCGGGAGTTCCCGGGAACAGCCACTTTCCTGGGAATATCCGACCAGCATTCGTTTCTGACGGGCCGCTGTATAGGATTCGAGCCCCTATTTTTCCGAGAGTCAAGCCTAGGCTTGCCGGGACGATCTCATTCAGAGTACTCTTGCTCACAGGCTTCTCAAGTGCTGCCAGAGGCGGACTTTTGCATTCTCATCTGCCAGATTTGGATCTCTTGCGGACCAGTGGATGCAAGAAGAGTAGCCTCACCCAGTTGCTGTCCTTTGCATATTGACAGGGCTGCACACACCGTGTCGCCGTTGCGAGGCAAACATGATAAGCTTGTGCATTACAGATGACGTTGCAGAGAGCATTGTCACTGATGGTAAGCTTCGGACAACTACTAGAACTCTGACGTTCTTTCAAAAGGAACATGTCATCAACCCAACGCAATCTCGCGTAAGAAGGAAAAGGGTGAGTGTCTTGAGGTGTTGTACTATGAACGGGCCCGAGGTGACTCGATTATCAAACAGATAGATTCAAACTGAAGTGGGTGACAATGGGGGGACTACAGTTTAGGGCCCTGGCATACAAGTTAACACCAAAGATCGTTGAAACAGTTTATGCACTCAGATAGATGCGCGAACCCGAACAACGCGCCTCTATGCATTTGTCATCCCACGTCCTCGATCGACGTGCGGCCTTTTCCTCGTCCGTCTGGCGGTCGAACAATGTCATAAATTGTATCTTGAACCGACACATTCATAATTGCTCAGACCCCCAGCTCTCAGGGTGGGGCATGCGAGTTCGGATACAGGTTGACGACTCGTGATATAAGACTGCCGACATGGCTGCTAGCTCGCAGATGAAGTCGGTAAGGGACGCTGTGAAGGAATGTTAGACAAGTAGCGCCATGATACTGAAGCAGTTTTTTGGCATGTCAGGTTGTTGGCGACCTGCCCCGCAAGTTGAAGACGAAAGCCTGTCGGATTTCCAGGGACAGAACTGATCGGTCGAGTGCTCCAGTACCATCCTGGCGAGCATGGTGCCTTGGGAGAGCTAGAGTGGCGGCAACAAAGGCAAGTCGAAAAACCTGTCGAACGTTGAGACAACTATCTAGTTTTTTTTTTCATCATTCTTTCCGAAAATTTGCAGCATCACATGCGGTCGAGGGTTGAATATATCCGGTTTGGGCACACCTGCTTGCTTTGGAATTCCACGTGTAGTAGGCAGGACACGACAAAGAGCCCGAAGATGAAACATCTGACACTGGACTTGCAAATAGGCAGACGGAAAGTTCTGTGCACGGGGTAAGCACAATGCATGCTTTACACACAAAGTCCAATGACATGCGTACGGCTCGGCCGGTACCAGCTGCCCCAAAGGGCGTGCTGCTCCGGAGCTAGGGCGATATGAATCCTCTGCTTGTCATCGGAGCGAGGATGGCTTACGGAGGACTCTGGAACGGCTATTTGCAGAGGTATGCAACTACGAATTGATTCATACCAAACTTCATTTGAAGAGCAGTTCCCAGCGCTGCTAATTAATAACCCGTTCACAAAAGGAAATGAAAAGGCCGGTAATGCATTGAGAAGAGGCTCCGGCGCACGAACTGAAAGGTCTGAAAGGCGGCAGAAGCAAGGAGAGACATCAGGAGGAACGGGGGGCAACATCTCGTGCACTTTGTACTCACTTGTGCGCCATATGGCTTCAACGTTGACGACGACCTGCGTGTGGTTAAAAGAGCGGTGACACACCTTTTGTTCAGTTGTTCATTGTTATGCTCCTGATCAAAGTAGTTGTTTCATATTATTACATGGACCGTGATCGTGCGCAGGTCCATACAATGGAAGTGATTAAGCGCCCACATGACGGGCAGTGGTCACGCGAGCGAAATTCATCAGATTGCAGGGGAGGTACAGTAATCTTTATTCTTTGCTTGAATGTCCATGAATTGGATAGGACAAGTAGCTGGGTATTACGCTAATTTCACCAAATATCTCCACTTCATCCTACGCGGAGAGTGTGAATACAGTCTATTCAGAGGCGAGGACCGCGCCTACCAGACTTTTCTAGCACTGACAGTGCCTTTTGCAGTGCACGCGTCGCGAAGTACCGAACATCAGCGTCCCCGTCATTCTTCTGCTGTTCCAGGACAGGGACGATTTTCTGCCTCACGAACTCTTTACCGTCTGGAGCATCCCTAAATGAAGTCGCCAGAACCTCCAAAGCTTTGGTAACGTTGAATCTTATGTTGGGGATGGGGTCGACAGCAAGCTGTAGTAGGGGAGTTATGATCTCTGCTTGGATGATGGGCAAAGTTAATGAGGGTGAGATAGTCTGCAGGATCGGGTCAGTCAGGTTTGGGATTTAGCGATGGTGGACAAACCGTGATGGCCTGCACGGTGGTCATCCGATACAGGTAGTTGGGGTGCTGGCCCATGCCAACGACCTTGGGAACGATTGCAACTTTGGCCCACTCAACGCCAAATACTTCAGTCAGTTTCTTGAGATTTATAGTGGCAGCTTCGCGTATGCTAAACACGGTGTCCCCAAGCCAGGACATGCACAAGTTCGCAAGTTGTTCATCGAAGAATGGCTTCCCCAACTGGGTTGCAAGAAGCGGAATGTACTCGATAATCGCTTGTCGAACACGCCACAACTTGTCTTCTGCCAATTCGATGATGGCAGGCAGGAGACTATCCGACAGGAGCTCGATGTCAATAACTAAAAGAATCAAAATCAGGAGGAACGTCCATGTACGCTGTTCGAGTCCCCATACCACCGTTGACCGTTTCAAGTTTGCTGATAACATTCAAGCGAACTTCAGAGAACTCATCCTTGAGCAAGTGAAGAAACAAGGGGAGCAAGTGTTCGACGGTTGCTTCACGGCCGAGCAGTGGAGCCAGTCCACTAATTTGGTTCGCGAGAGCAGCTCTAACGTGTTGCGACGTATCGTGCGACAAGTCACGGACGCAGGGTACAATACGCGCCAAGATGACTTCTCTTTCGAGGAGTTTAGAAAATCCTGGAAATTGAGTAAACACGGTGTTGATGATGGATGCGGAAAAGTAAGGCAGAACGGTACCTGGAATCTGACCGGCGGCGGCGGTTCGCACTTCTGCCTCGTTATCTTTCAAAAGCTGCACGTACTGCCCAATCAATTCTTCCCTGACCAATTCTGCGCCAACCGCTTCTGCAAGCTACGAGAGATGGCTTATCACTACCTATCGCTATGGCGTTTTGATTGTGACGCACCTCGTTGAAGTGCGTGGCGGCCATGTACCGTACCCTCCAGCTCTTGTCTGCAATGCTATGTCTCACTTGTTTCAAGAGCTGTTCCTTTACTTCGAGTGGGGTGAGTTGCTGAGCGATGACAATGAGATCTTCAACTGTCAATAGGCGGACGGAATCCTGATCGTCCGACTGAAGTCTGCGATAAACCGGGAGACCATCTGAGAGTACATGGTGCTTGGAGAGGTTCTTGACCAGGGGCTGCGTAGACACGATTGTTAGTAGGGGGGAGAGGTTGCAAGAGCCAAATACGCACGCCAAGCCACCGTGCTGCGGCGCGTCGCACCATGGGTGTGTCGTCGGCACCAAGGGCAGCGAAGCCCTTTCTCAGCTCGTCCTGGATGACAGGCGATACCTTGGAGTAGACTGGAGAGTACAGTGCGGCGGATGAAGTCCGGGAGGTGAACCATTCGCCCTGCGACAAGCGTTTTACGAGGGGGATGTAGTACTCTTCGATCTGACTGGTTGAGAGAACTGCGGCTACTTTTGAAATGGATTCTGCGGCCTTGCGACGAGAAGATGAGAGAAGGGGACGTTGATGCAGTCAAGACATGGAGATACCTTGTCCCTGACCAACGTCTCCTCTACGGCGGAGAGGTTCTCTAAAGGACCGAGCAGAACATGAGCGCGCTGCGGCCCACCAATGTATTCCTCGAAATTTCGACCGAGCTCTTCTGCCAAGGCCAACAAGACCTCGTCCTCATCGTCGACAGAGTCCTGCAGAAAGGGAACGAGCTCATCCCGGGCGCGATCTGGCCCGAGGGCGAGTGCTATTGTGGGTATGCTATGGATGGCGTTGAGCCTGAGTTGGACATCTTCTGAGCGCAGCTCGTCCATTAGGACGGCAATCGGTGCGATCTGGAGGAGAAAGAGAGATGAGAAGGAGTCGAGTACGGATGGAGGAAAGAAATCTGACGTCTTCTAGGTTGAGAGACGAGTCCATGGTGCAGAGGGTCGGACGAGTCGAGTGGTGAGCGCAGAGGCGATCCCAAGTTGTTTCGGGAACCGCCACATAACCGCAACCCTCAGCCACACATGCCCGTGCAACACGCTGACGGCCGTCTCGTCCTCACCCATACAAAGGCAGGGCCCGTGCAGCTCCCTGTGTGCCCGCCTCTCACGTCCGTATCCAGGGCCCATCAGCCGAGATCCTCCTTTACGGGGCGACAGTCATCTCATGGAAGGCAGGCTCGCTCACCAGCCCCGTGCCTGTCGAGAGGTTGTTCGTCTCCTCCAAGGCTGCACTCGACGGCACCAAGCCCGTCCGGGGAGGCATCCCGGTAGTGTTTCCATGTTTTGGGCCTCCCAGCCACCCAGAGCACGCCCGGCTCAGCCAGCACGGCTTCGCGAGAAGCCAAGCGTGGACGTTTGACGGCGTCGTCACGGACGACGTATCTAGTGTATCCGTCCGCCTGAGTGAGCGATCCACGCTGATACGTCTCTCTGTGTGCTCAGCGATGCGTGATAGCACTGGATCCAACGCCGAATATCAAGGCCATATACGATCGATCGTTCCACCTGGCGTACATCGTGACGCTGGCGGAGCACGAATTGAGCACGGATCTCCATGTGACAAACACGTCTACGTCGAGCGTCTATCCGCCAGACAACCTAGAGTTTCAGGCACTGTTCCACAACTACATTCGGGCGCCCGCGAGCGATGTGCTCGTATTTCCGTTGCAAAACGTCACATACTACGACAAAACGGCGACGACGGAGAAAGGGCGGAACGAGCCCAAGACAGAGACGCGGGCAGGGGTAGATGTCCGGGAATACACCGACTCCGTCTACGAGGACGCGCCGCACAAATACGAGGCGACATGGCCGGGCGGAGGCGTCGAGATCAAGGTCGTGGGGTTAAAGGACCTCGTGTTGTGGAACCCACAACAGGCCGTGGGAAGCAAGATTGGGGACATGGAGGACGGCGGATGGTGCGTCGTGTGGGCGTGCCAGCGAACGCGGAATGCTCACGACCGAACAGGGAGAAATATGTCTGTGTAGAGCCGGGGTATGTGAGAGGATATGCAAAGGTGGAGCCGGGCCGGACGTGGATCGGGGGACAGGTCATGTCGGTGGTTCACGGCGAGCGAAGGATCGTGTAAAAAGTAAGCGAGCTGCTACGCCCCTTGTCAATATGAATCGATAGGCGAACGAGGCACGCCAAACAGGGCTTTTTTTTCAGAGTTGTCACGTCCTGCCTCCCAAACGCGCTCTTTTTTGGCTTGTCACCGTTCTCTCTCTTTTTTTTTTTTTTTTTTTTTTTTTTTCTGATTGTTGCATGACATACGGAGGATGAATGTTGCCAGACAACCACGGCGACCGAGCGTGCAACCGCCTGCTGTCGCGGCGTCGCCGACGGTGTTGACGCGGGCGGTGAGCGAGAAAATGGTGAAAAGCAGGGTCTCGGATCAGAGCTCGATCAAGTCAAGTGCCAGCTCACCCCAGGGCCAGTCCGGTTCTCTTGCTGCTCCCACCACCACCACCACCACCGGCACGGCCCAGGACGGCCCAGCCCTTGCAGACGAGCTCGACTACATCACCGTCTCCCCTCCACCCGCAGACCCAGACAAGGCCTCCCGCATCCTCGGCATCTCCCACAGAAAGTCCATGGAGCCCATCCCCGCCTCCAACAGAACCTCTATCCTCTCCACCCGCTCCGTCCCCAACACCCCCACCCAGCACATCCCCACCCTCCCCCTCACCTCCCTCTACCTCGTCTCCGGCCTCCCCAAGAGCCCCCACACCTGGACCCTCGCGGACCCCGATGCCGTCCTCGGCCTCCACCATTCCGAGGGCGCCGTCGCCCGCTGGTGGAGGCCAGAGGTCCTCGGCAGCACCGTCTCCCCAGGGGCCGGCGGCGGCAAGAAGAAGAAGAAGAATGCAAAGGGCGAGCCCACAGAGGTCCTCAAGGGTGCTGGTGCACTCTCCAAGGCCGAAGTCGGCAAGATGCTCTCCAAGGCCCTCAAGGTACCTATCTTCTCCCCCTCCCTTCTCGCCTTCTCACTGCTCTTCTTCCCTAGCTCTCCTTCACCCGCGAGGTCGAGATCATCGCCTCCACTCTCCAGCCCGCGAGCACCATACACGCCTTCACCTTTACTCTTCCCGCCCCGTCCACCCCACTTGCACCCGCCCCGTCAGACGTTGGCTTGCTCAGAGGCTCGGTTCTCACCGCCGATCGCTCTTCAGCCGCCCCCACTTTCACATATCCTTACATGGATGATCCATTTGCGAATGCCCGTCCTTCTTCCGCATATCTCGGTCCCCCCTCCGTACTTGCTCCACCCGCTGCCCCGCCTTCTCCCATGTACGAGAAGCAGGCAGCTACGGGAGTCGGTGGAAGCGGCACAATCACCTACCACGGCGTGTGCTTGACCGTCTGGAGTCACGCCGACGCAGAGAGGAGTGCTGCCATTCGAAGAACTCTCGAAGCGGGCCGTGCCAGAAAGGAAAGCGCACAGTCTTTGGTCGCTTCCCGTCTCAAGGTGCTCCGGTCGTCCACAGGTCATGGATCGATGGGCAATCCTTCTGGCGAGCCCAGTCGCCGTGTGGGGAAACGCGGCGCACGCGGTCCCTGGCCCGGCACAGACGGCGAAACCGACGGTGAAGGCGCAGAAACCGATGCAGGCGCCATCAGCGAGAGCGATTTTGATGTCGCGAGCACCGTCGGCGGTCACGGCCCTGGTGAGAGTACCCTTTTCCTCCCAGGCGACACGGTCTTTTGGCTTCCATATGCATTGTGTGAGTGTCTTCATCCAGGGTCGCCGCCCTATACCTGATCCTGCTCGATACAGCGCTCGTGTCCCGCCATCCTATTTATGATCTGATGAGGGACTATCTGACCCTCTCCTGGGCCCGTTTCTCCAAGGATGTTCAATCTCATACTCTGCAAATCTCCAAGATCCTCGCGCATCCCGCCCCACGTGCTGGCGAGCTGATCAAATTGGATGCTTCTCTTACCCCTCTTATTGGGCGCTCATCAGGTGTTGCATCTGGGAGCAGCAATAACGAGGATACCAGTCTCGAAGTCATCGCTAGGTTCCCTGGTGGTCTCGATTTTGGTAGGGGACTGGTTGATATCAACTTCACCATGTGGCCATTGTTCAAGTGTTTGAACATTGATAACGTGTTGACTGTTTGCGAGGTGCGCCTTTTTCGGCGCTCCAGCTCACCCTGAGCTTAGTCCTTTTAGATTGCATTGGCTCCCACAGGTCGTGTCCTGTTCCTCTCTCGATATCCTGCGATGCTCGGCGTAAGTGTTAGTGACTTGTTCAGTGCCCATTCCCTTATCTGTGCTTCTGTTGCAGATTGCTGTATCTACGGTCAAATATCTCGTCGAGCTGCGTGGGTGGAATGGCATTGCTCTGACTGCTGTTCACGCGCGTGACGCCAAGATCTACATTGATGACCCTGGCCCCTGGATACTGGGTCTGGCGACTGAGGCAAGGTACAGCGTGCGGCCTTCGCCCGAAGTTTGTGTTGTTGACTTGTAAGTCGCACCCTGTACTGATCTGTGAGTGTTCTCACATCCTTTGGGTTACCTTGATAGGGACATCAATTACTTGAGTTGTCCCTCGCCACCTCCTGGCATTGTCTCTATCAAGCAACAGCGAGAGAGATATCGACAGCGATTGCTCGCTGCTTTCGAGCCTCACTACCACCCTGACCACAGTGTACCCTCGTACGTTCTCTTTCGTCATTTGTGTCTCCAGATTGTGATGTTTTATGGTAGCGAATTCAAAGAAGCTTTCCCCGCTGGTCGCTTTCGTCCCGTATGTAAAGTGCAGGCAAAGAGGGGCGGGGAAATGGCTGCAGTAGCTGATACTATCAAACCGCCCGAATGGTGGCATTCCACGCGGATCATTCAGGCATTCGACGCTGTGCTCGAGGACAAGGCGAGCTAATCCACGAGGAATGTGCCCGAGTATCATGCTAACCCGCCTATAGTTCAAGAAACCTTCCCTTTTCAAGCGCCTCTCCTCATTCGGCACCGCTCGCCGCCTACCACAATTGACTGTCGCTGAACAGCACATTCAGCTCTCTATTCGCAAGCGTGCCACCGCCTTTGTCGACGCGCGAGACGATCTTGAGACAAAGATTGGTCGACTCTCTCGCCGTCTCAACTTCCTCATGACCGAGGCTGACTTGTGGAGAGACAAATTCGTCACGTTTGAGCAGTACGCCGAGAAACTAAGTGTCGAGGCGGACCAGCTGAGGAGCAAGATTGGCAAAGAGCAGAGAGAGACTAGAAGGCTGAGTGGGCTCGTCACCTTGACGGCCGCTGAGAAAGCCAAGCTACAGACTCGTGAGTAGATTTCTCCACCCTGTCGAGAGAGCATTCATTGGGGGTTTACTGCAGGGCTGGTCGAAACCGAACGAGCGCACAAGGATGCACTCATCGAATTGGAGCGCATGCGGGAGACCATGGAGCGCATGGAGCAAGAGCGCGCAGAGATGGTTGCCGAAGTAGAGGCACAGATTGAGCGGGCACTCGCGTCTATGGCTGTCGACGTCGATGATTCCGACTACGGTGGGGATCTCTCATCCCGCCCCGGTTCGCGTATGTCGGGTTCTGCAAGGTCTGCCAGTGGAACGCGTTCGAGGCGGGCTAGCGATACCGTAAAAAATGGGTCTCACGAAACCAACGTATCCCGGCTACGGAGCTTCGGCACGGAGTCAACCCTTGCAGAGGCCTACGAGCGCAGAATGGATGATACGTTGGTTGCTAGCAAATCCGAGAGGGAGGCAGATACTATCACAGAGGAAGAAGAGCCTCCTGTGTCACCGTCAAAGAAGAAGAGATTCTCGGCGACGGAAGTCGTACAAGACGGCATGATGGCTGTCGACGAAGGCATCAGCGAACGCAGCGACAAGATCGCCCAAAAGGTCTTGCAGATTCAGCAAAGGGTCCGTGAATATGCCAGTACTGGTCTCTGCCTACTGATTTGCTTTGTTTGATAGTTGGAAATGGCACTGGCCTCTGAGAGCATCCAGGACCGGAAAAAGAGGTCTGCAGGGCATAGGAATACCGAGTCTGATTATACTACTGATGAGCGTGCCGACGAGAGTTCCGATGCCGCTGTGCCGATCCGCCCACGCGTGCCACGGGGTACCAAGCTGGTCAACAATCCTCCTATGAAGGCGAAGCGCCGGGAACGTAGCGATACAGCGTCTACGAATCGAACTGGCACCGGCACTGTCACACGGCATTCCGTTGATACTACTGCCTCAGTGACGCCACGACACTCTTCTACTCCGCTTAATGGTTCACCTGTACTGCCACGAGAGGACAAGACGCCAGGACAAGTGGATTCCGAGACGGAAGGTACCGATCTGCAAACGCCCACTGCAGAAACATCTGATACATTGACGCGACAAACACTTCGCAAAATTGCATCTGGTGCCTCCTTGACGGCACTTTCTCCTGGCGCCCCAACCAGTGCCCCAACCAGTGCCCCAACGACCCCCGCGTTGACACCAGCTATGACTACTACTACCGATGAGTCTGACACGGAGTTCCAGAGTGCCTACTCTGCGAGCCCACGCGACAGTTGTGGTAGCTTTGAGGGCAAGAAGGCCATGCAACACGACTCGGATGACTCGGGAACATCCACCGACATGGAGACTAGGCACGTGACAGAATTCACGGACTTGCCTATGAGGGCACGGCTTTCTAGTACGGCAACAGCTGTACCGCGTAACAGCTCGACTCTACCCGACAATGTTACAGTTGCACCCAATGGACGTTTGACAATACGTTCACGACCGGGGGCCAATTAGTTACTCCTGTCGGGAATATACCCCACCTGCCATACATATCATTATCATCATCATCATTGGAATGCGCTAGCCCTCCGACCTTTTCTTCCTCCCACTCCTTTCCGCTACAGCTATTTCATTCGTATTTGTCCATTGGTTTTCTATCATGTTCACTTTCAATGCATATATCACAATCTACATCAGCGTAGTACAGGGATGCTACACAATTATCGCCACTGGTCTATTAGTTGCCTGCTAGTCCATTCTACGCCTATTATTGAATGCTTTCACTACCGATGCAATTTGCCCAAAGAACCACGCTTGCGCGTTCTTGTCGGGTATGAGTACAAACTTGTCGTGGCCTTTGCCCGACTTGTGAGAGAATCGAATGCCACTATCCTCGGTGATCACCCCCTGTACCACGGTCAGGGGTAAATCCCACTCGAGCCGCAGCCTCTTGAACTGAAACGAGAGTACTCTCGCGGAGGTCAGTAACACGACATTGTCGTTACCTGCATTCTCTGTCCAGGTATTCAACGTCTAAAGCATGCATCTGATTCGATACTCACCAATGTGAGCGACGTAGCACTCGTTCCTGTAAGCGCCTTGTTCCAGGTCTCTCATCCAGTACTGGCCGAGTGCCTCACGACTCGAGAACGGCTAGGATCATTGTGTCCTTAGAGTCCAAACCGAGGTGACCATGTTACCACACGTACCACTAACACTCCATCTGGGGGAACATGCCTCGGCTAGGAAAGATGAACCTAAGACCCAACACTGGCGATATAATATTTTGGGGCCACTTACCGGTCGAATGCGGTCTCTTTCTGGCTTATCAAAAACGGTCGTAGTGTTCCTTATCCCTGCTGCGGCGTCAGCGGTCGCCTAAACAATGACCAAACCTCATTGTTACCTTCAGAGACGTTCGACGCGAGATCGAACACTCCGACGGCAGGCTTGGTGAGAGCGCTGTAATCGCATATTAGGTGGTGCTATTGCAGTTGGGACGCATGCATACCCAACCAAGCCCTTGCCTATGCCTTTGAAAAACCCGATGGCACCTTCTGTCTCTGCTCCCTGGATGGGCTTCGTCTGGTGGTACATGAGCAATCACGGTGGTGCTGTTTATTCATTCCGCGTACCACAATGCCTTCTACGGCACTGACAACGCTAGTGGCGAGCGCTTCACCACCCGCAGTTACACCATAGCTGACAAGAGTCCCGAATATGGAGCAAAGCGAAAACAAAAATGTGAGCTCTTACATTGCATGACGAGGTCGGTTGCGACGCTGTGATAGCCTACGCTGCGCTTGATATTCCTCGTCAAACGTTGCAGCGGACAAGCCTACGGTAGAGTCAAAAATCACCCTGAAACCGTGATGGTTGGTCTGACCTTTGCCCAGGCTGCTTGTGAACTTGGTGACACTGTCTGATAGGCCGAAAACCGTCTTCTTGACAAAGCTAGCAGCACCCTGGACTTTGGGTTAGCACACTCGCTGGTATTACGTCAAGTGAAAAGTCGACTACCTTTGCAATTCCGATGCCCAATTCCTTGTTCCCATGCATGACTACACCGTGATACGGTGCGTAAAAGATATCTGCTACCCCAGAACTCACGTTCGTGAAAAGGCCAACTGGATTCCCAATGAAATCAGCAGAGCCGAGAATACGGTACAGTTGCCGCAGGACATCTTGACGGTAATGGTACGTAATACGATTTTGCAGTTCAGGTATTGTTAACCGCATATCCGTGATTGCGAGGGCATTAAGCTCAAGAGGTGCGTCATTGACGTTTCCCAGTGTCATGGTGAGCGCGTTGACCACCACCGCCAATGGGTTCCGAATGCTCAACCTGCGTCAACGTGAGAAGATCGGACAATGGCGTGCATCGTCTATAACTGACTTTTCTCCACTGCTGACCCTCTCGGTTCGCATGAAAGATAGAATCAACTGAATGGGGTGCAACTGGAGCACTTCAAAATAAACATCTTGTCCTGGAGCAGTGGGCTGTGGATCGGGGATTATTTCTGGTTGCTGTATCAGGACACTTGGGCACAGATGAGCAATGATCCGATGTTCGTGCTATCGACTCACTCTTCTACGTTCTCCTCCCATGAAGCGCCTTTAATCTGCGTGAGGTCGTAGATGGCGAAGAGGAAATCTTCGTCGGCCTCGATTGTCAAGGCCTGCAATAGAATCGAACAATATTTGACAAAGATGACGCCGTGCTCTATTTAAGGTTGTCAAAGAAAAAGCCAACTCCTGGTTTCATGTCTTCCCCACCTTGGTCCTTTAACCAGACAACCGAGGCTTGCATCGTCGGGGGAACGCCCGCCATTCCACTTACTTCCTTGGAAACAGGGCTTGGTTGGAGAAGGACTGGATACAAAGCGTCATGAAGTTGGTTGTCGATTTGGATGGAACCACAACACAGTGTGAGGGCTTGCGAGACTGGTGTGTTGTTGTATTCAAAACGCAAGGACTCTAAGGAGGCGTACACCACTTCAATCGTCTTGCGATTTATGAGGGATATTCCTATTCCTGCAAGATCGACTTCGACCCTCAAAGTAGGTGTAGCATCCTCCGAGACTGCCTCGAAGGCCTCGACACTTCCCAGTGTGTCAGATCGGGAGAGAGAACCGAAGGTTTGGTGTTTAGGCTTATAGAGACTACGCTCTGCAACATAATGAGTGATTCGTAATATTTGTTTCTGGCGGTCTGCCCGTACGTCAAGCGAGACAGCCCGCGTTCGCTGTCCGTCCTGGGATCTAATCAGCAAAATGAAGACAAGGTGCGATGAGAACGAACATGGAATTTAAATGGAACGAGAACACCAATTTCCATGATGTCGATCACGCGGCATGCGTCGTTAATCATCAACATGAGCTTTTTTTCTCTTGCGGCCGGCTGATCCCAAGCATATTGTGTGATCGAATGCGGCGCGAGCTTGTATCGTGGGGTGCTCGTTTTCGTCGCTCCCACTTCATTTCGGCTCAAGTCCTGAATACGGTCATTAACGAGCGAGGCAAGATTAAAATGAAGTTACCCATTGGGAAACAAGAACGGTATAGTCGCTGTCATTCTCTAGTTCAAAAGGCCATCCATCTGCTTTTGAGAAAGTAACAAAAATAGTAGATCCATCAATTTTGATGTCCGCCGCGATAACATCCGCTTGGTTATCGTCCGATGCTCTAGGCACTCGAAGATGAATATTTCCGATGTCCTGAATGTTGACTGGAGATGACCTGACAATTCCGGGTCAAACTTGCAAAAAACATTGGTTCTCGTCAACGTACCATCGCGAATTGAGACCAGTGTATGCAATGGTGAGAAGCTTCTCCTCCCCGACTTGCATGAGTTGTAACGGGAAACGTTCCCCTGGATCCACTACAGCTCGACCACGTGGTAACCCTTTATATTCGCGGAATTGAATAGGGCAGGGGAGGTCGTTCCTCAACATAAACCGAGGCGAAATCGTGATCACTTTTGTGAGTTTGTACTTGCCCAATCCCTCCGTCCACGATAATCCGAAATGGTACTCCTCGTTTCTTTGCTTCGTCGACGGGATCACCATCTCTGCATCGGCTGCCGAAGCATCGAGGCTGAATACCTTCCAGGGATAATAGGAATGTCAGCATTCATCCGAATTCAGGCCGCATAGGAGAGACAATACATTCGACCAACCCGATTCCCCGATCTTGAATATAAACGCGTGAGCGTTGTCATGAGGATGAGATAGCACTGCCCGTGCTCATTAGCAGGCTAGTCCGTGGTAAGGCATCAGAACTTACAGAATGGCACGGGAGTGGCGAGGACGTCTTGTAAGTACATGAATACACGATACGTGAAACCATATAGTGTCCATACCTGGTCGAGTTTCGCCAGCAACATCCAACGGGGAACTGGCGCGGTTGGATCGGGCCGTCCTTACACTGAAAGGCATTCTTGACTTGTTCACGACAAGGTAGGGACAATAGATTTGGACTTTGAACGCCCCACCAGACTCGAGATATCGACTTGATGGGGGTCAGATTACAGCCGCCCGTAAAATAGAGAAGTTACATACACATAATTGAGACTCAGGTGGAATTTGCGATTGCTTTGATCGCGAAACGACAAACGAGACTCGATATCAAAGTCGGAATGGTGGTCTGTATTAACAATAGCGAAGTCGCTTGGCCCGAAGACTGTACCTACTATTAGTTGTGCGTTCCCTAGAGATCAGTATGTTCACCTGTATCTTGCACCTCCACATTTAGTAAGACCAAATGGTCTAGTTTTACCGAGTGCACTGGCATTATCCCGCCCTTCCGCAGGTAGCTTTTCCAATTCTGGTCAGCGTTCTTGTCATAAATACGGTATTGGAGATTGTAAGGCAACAAGTTTTCTAGCTCAATCGGAGCACGAAGTTTGAGTCTGATTTTTGGAGCTTTCCTGAAGAGACATATAAGCGTATAAGTTAAGTAGAGTGATACCGAACTTACCGCGCGACGGAATCGTTGGATTCGGTTTGTACCCATGCCTGGAAGCGGAAGGGTGCCTCTCTTTCATCGTTGTGAGGACAGCTAATGGAAAGAGATCTCTTGGTGACTATATCCTCGAATCGAAGTGATGAACTCCAGCGATAACCAAAACCCTCTGCCGGTATTTAGTATATTTCGGCATGCGAAAGTATTGTCCTTACGATCTGGCTGGAGTTTGACTCGGTTTTGTGTAACAGCCTCGATGGGCAGTGCATAGTCCTGTCCAGGAGCTTTACGGTCATAAGAACAAAAAATCGAGGATACTAAGCGATAACTGACCGATCTTTTCTAACGAGTATACTGGATGTCCAGTGTGGTCCACCAACATGACTTCCAGTGGGTAGAATGTCAAGTTCTCCACCAAATAAGTCGAGCGTAGAGTCACTATTTTAACGTTGTCTTCCACAGTTATAGCACATAGCAAGCGATCAGTATATTTCTCCGTTCGTGGCCGCAGAGAGAAGGTGAACTCTCCCTCCTTATCAACTGGGATGCCTCGGACAGCTTCCCATGGTTTTCCGACAATTTGAATGCCAATGTTGTGTTGCTCAGATGAAGCGCCGTGCTGACAATATTGGTTAGCGTACAACCAAAAAAAGTCTGGGGCTAAACTCACTTCCCGCATCTTCTTCCAGTCGTCAAATCGCCAGTCTATGATTTGATCTTGAACAAGTTTAATCGCGTTGCTCTCTTGCATCCCACTCCTAGTATCGCTATCAGACCAAACAAAAAGGGGAGAACCCGTGCGATTCCGAACGCGGTATGGAGCATAGGTCCCGCGTTCTTTTTGCAAAACTAATTCTCGTTCTCGCCCTAGCATGTTGATGGAAGTTATTGCGAGCTCAGCGAACGTAGTGCTAATATTGAGATCCAAGCGCTCGCGAGCTGTCATAGTAACTTTGAGAGCGCTTGACACATGATCCTTACTCAGCTGTCATAACTTGTGTCAGTGTCAACTGCCCAAGTGATTTAATTGGTCAGAGTCACCAATAGTGTGAACCTCCAAGGATCAATCACTACCAATGGGCGGTTAGGTTGATGCTCTGAAAATAAAGAGGACCATACAAGGCTCCCAGTGCGAATTGGTAAGATTCCAATAGTTGATATGCGTCTCTAGCACGGCTGAGGCTTGGAGCTGAATCGCTCAGTAAAACCCATGGGTTTGATCCTGCTGTAAAAGACTTACGGCTGATGACCAATCCTTTACTATCAAGATAAATGGCTTCATGTTGAATTGAAGCATGGGCTGCTCGTGTAGATCACCGATCAAAATCAGGCGAATGCCAGCAACGGACGCTTTCATCTGTGAAGAAAACGTTAGGTGTCCTTCACAGTACCGTGTTGCTCTACTCATACCTGTTCCTTTGACACAACGATTTGTGCATTCCCAAATATGTGTCGTGCAGCCACCATGGATGACGCAGAGCGCGTAGTTCGAACTTGCATGTCCGGAGATTGATCTTCGTCAAGTATGGTACCTCCCTGCGATCTAGCATATAGCTCAACGGCCTTTGTGGCAATCGTAGTGATGAGCATGATGTCACGGTATGATGCTCGAAATACTATTTCCGTAAATGAGCTTTCCATTGATACTTGTTCTGGCTGAGATGCCCGACAATCGAGAGAAAATGTCAAGTCAACATCGTCCAAAAAGCGCGCAGTATCCGATTCTGCTCCCATCCGTATTAGGGACATTCCAAGCCGACTGACGCTCAAGGCCATGATGCCCTATGTTAAATTAATACCCATCCGTAATTATTTGGATTGATACTAACCTGCTGGGACATTAAGATTTGATTTATGCGGAGTCGAATGGCCTGAGAACAGGGATCGGTATCGTTTTCAAGCACACTGATGGAGACGTCGTGGAGCTCGAAGCGTAAGTCGGTGGTATTTAGTGTCGAATGTCCTCTTCTAGTTTCTCTTCCATCACTTGTGACGGAGATCCTGGAATCACGGGAGCTACTAGTAAAGAACGTCAAAAGTGAGAAGATGGGCTCCACTGAGAAGATAATGCGAGGAGCGTCAATTGTCATGATTACAAGAGCAGAGGTGCCTGACGAAGTATAAAGTACCATGAGCTGATTCCGTTCGTGATCTGCAACAGGGATGATCTCCCTGAATTTGGATCCACCAGGTCGAGTATTGTTTAGGGTAAATGATCGTAAGACCAACTGGGTTTCGGAGGCACCGTCAGACATTGATTTGGAGCAAAGGGTGACATCATTTAAGGCAAACCGTGCAATCCCGTGGTCTCTGAGGTTTGCCTCAGTGATTGCTTCTCTGTCATACAAGTGCAGTCTGACAGTGGCTATAGATACCACCAGATCAGTTGTAGTCCAGGGCCGATCACCATCGGGAGTAGACGATGCACGAATCTCAGGTTCCAGATTGACATGGGGTAATTGCACCTCCGCAACAGTGGACAAAGGTTTGTTGAGACTTGAAGCGGATGGTACAGCGGAATCTGCCTGGAATCTGCCAGAAGGAGCACCAACAAACGCCCGCGGAATTGATTGAGACAGCTTCATGAGAATGTCGTACTGGATTTGAGTAAGGTAAAGCTTTATATCAGATATTTTAATGGTGGCCTGTCATAGCGCATGAGTGACGTCCACCTTACAAAAGTATGATGCTCACTCGAGTATCCGGAATCTCATCCCGAAGAGGCTCGGTGTTAGTACGCTGGTAAATATCACCAATGGCACTGATGTCATCGACTATCTTCAACGTGGATAATTTACCATCGTAATAAAGGTCCGACACGAGCTGTAAGCCATTAAGACTCGCAGAAATCCTAGTGATATTTCCATCAAAGGTGTTGCTCGCAAAGACCTCACCAAGGCGCATCGTCACTATGTCAGCAAGGCGGGTGGGGTCAGAGGGAAAGATGACAATTGGGGTCTTCACGCAGATCTCGAACTGCATGCGTTCGATTTCAGAGGCTCTCTGTACAGCTGCGTCGCGAGCTGTGTCGTACAGGCTCTTGAGCTTCGCGAGTTTTGTGACAAACAAATAGATGTCATGGAAAGGCTGCTCGAGGAAATGAATTTTGAGCGAGCCAGTGGTCAAGTAAACAGCTGATTTGATGCCAGTGTAACCTTCATCTTCCGGATCAAAAGTCTGGTATCCGAACTCGGCAAAATTGCTGCCTTCAATGGACAAAAGTTGTTTAAACTCGTCCCGAAAAACGTCCACGGAATGATCATCGCTCAGGGCTAGGCTTCCCAAGCGACCAGTGATGCGCATAGTATTTGACCTTAAAATCACGAGAACAGAAGCCGTCGACAACGAGAGAGTTGCCAAACTAGCGAAGTCGTTGATTAATGCAACTGGTGATCGTGGTGAGCGAAAGCCTTGCGACTTCGTATATTACCGCTCACTCTGGATGCTGTCTAACTTTACAGCGATCTGGGTAGTGCTAGTGGGCCGGAATTGTATCGCCGCGGCGTCGGAAGGTTCCGAGTTTTGAATGGCCACTGAAGTTCCCTGCGGAGCGAACGTGGTCATAAGGAAGTCGTAGAGGGAAATGACAGGCTCCGGTATGGCATTAAAAATGAACGTCGAGAGGCGGACGTCTATATTCTGCTCAATATTGTCGTAGACCGTGGAAAATTCCGGTGAGTTTCTTTGAACACGCAGATACGAGACTGACAAAAGGTCCTTGTCATTACCACCGTCTGCGCAATCTGACGAAATGAGTCGGATCGGATCATTGTCAGCCTGCACGACATTCATCATCAAAGACCTTTGCAAACCATCAAATACAGCTTGTAGTCATCATGCACAAGCTCACCTGAGATTGACATCCACGGTTAGATTGTATTTCAGCAGCACGAAGCCAAGTCGAAAGTGTTGGAGGGCGACGTATCCGAGCGACCGTTCGCCGTCTGCACCTGACCGTGAAATTGATGCACGTAAATCATCTACTGCGAAGTCAAATTCAAAAATATGTTGCCGGAGCTCCGGATTCTGTCGCACATGTCAATGAAGGTTCAGAAACGAATACAAATTACTACCTCTGACGTCCCATCACTGACTTCGAAGAATATCTCATCGTGATTAGCAGAGGTAGGTTCGCTTTCGAACTGATTATCATCGACGTTGTATTCGAGTTCCGTGGGCAAGAACAATCTTGTGGACAAAGGCAAGACTACAGGATCTGCATCAACGTAAGGCGGCAATGACTTTTGCTTGTATCCCCCCTCTGATTCATTGCCAAATCGAGGGATGGTAACGTCAATTAACCGCATCAGTGTCTTATACTTCGTGTCGGACAGATTGATATGTAGACTTGGCAATTTCCCGGAGACCTTGAATCGGGCAAGCCTCAGAACACTTGGAACAATTGAGTTCTGCATTTGGAGCTCGATGTTGGTACGCTCCAGAAGATGAAGGTGATAGCCACTTTTCGACGTCAGAGCGTCCCGGCAGACTTGCAGATTTGTGCCCATGACAAACTGCGGTCGATCAGCACAGGATTCATAACTCAAGAAAATGAATTACCTGTGCAGCTTCGAGCTTGAGTGTCACTTTATCATACATCAACGACTCTAAGCGTTTGTAGTCTGCTTCACTATATTGTTGGTTCTTTTTTGCTAGTAGTTCGCGCATTACATCTTTATTGGCGAGGTTGCTCTCCACGGCAATATGCCCTGCGTCGATGATTAGATGGCCACCGTCGAAGGAGGCGACGCTGGTGGGATGTCAGTCGAGTAATATGGCAGATGTCGATGAGAATGCATACTCCTCTGGGATGATGATAACGGGTGCTTTCATGTCCACTTGAAAATCAATCGTTTTGTGGGATTCTAACACATATTCCAAACTGGCTCGAGTCTCCTTTCGCAAACCCTCCAGAGTCTGGCTAGCAACGCTCTTACAAACAATCAACTTGCGAAAAAGGTAATAAAAGCATTTTCACTCACGAGCAATGCTTCCACTGACTGCAGTTGGCTCTCGGGGGGTCTCAAGAACTTTGCAATTGCTTCAACGTAACCGCGATGATAGATAATCTCCATGTGGCGCATGCGAGCTATAAGAGCAGTGTCTGCCCGCTGATCGAGTGGATTACTCTCAAATTTGAGAAAAAAGAAAGGTTCATCGGGCTCCACATGCTTCCCTGGCCCGGCGTGTTTTGCTATAGGACTCTTGACTTGCACGATCTGAGGGTGAAGGGTATCCTTGGTGGTCCCATCGAATACACTTAAGCCTCCAAGAGAGACTGACGCTTCAAAATTGTCTGGTCTTTGAACAAAATCAGCGCAAAATGATTCAAAAACCATAGATATGACATCCGAGACCGTTCCCCTCGGATAACTCTTCAATGAGAATGAACCCTTTCTTAGCACGGCTGCAACTCGCAACTTCACAGCGTCTCGTGGTGTTTCAAAGGAAGCCACGATAGCCGATTTCTCATCGTAGTCGAGGATATCGTATAGTTGCCTCCGTTGCTCTTCGGTCATCGGACCACCAAAAGCCGCATCCTCCTTTGGAATATCAGCGTTTGTAGGACCCCACAACCAAGATGTCCAGCTGCGCGCTTGCTGTTGTTGAGCACGCTCCTCCTCTAGCTTCTTCCGCTGGACGGTATCTTTCCGCAAACGGGATCGCGCGATAGACCTGTAGAAGCGGATATCTTCATATGAGAGTTTATGCTCTAGTGCTGCAATCGAAGTAACCTCCTGTGCCAACACTATCATACACGAAAATTTGCCCGTCAATAAAATTTGCATACCTGTTCCCGGAGAGTCTTCATGAGTTTTCTTTCAAAAAGCTGTACGTAATTATTCCGGTCATCACGGCGTTCTGCAAAGTAGGCCCAAGACCATCTGCGTCGTCGTTCGTGGACGCTGTTTAAGACGACAGAACCGGCAAACAGCAGACGAGCCTTCGCACGGTTTCTCGTGAAATCTTCGTCGCTTGGTCGGAATTTGTGGTACTAGACGCTTCAGTAGTCTGGTGTAGCACCCACATTTGAACTTACTTGACGCTGACGTATATAGAAATGATACATATCAACAAGTGATATGACATCCCGGTATTGGTTGTCATCCAAAGCCACGCCAATCTCTTCAAAGTGTAGGTGCACGTCGAACTGAGGTGTCTTGTCATCCACCTTGTGATTCACGACAATCTCCAGGGGCCCAGTAAGACTGCACCCCATCACGGCCAATACATTAATATTACTTACTCTACCTTCTCCTGATACAGGACTAAGAATGAATTGATGAGAAGAATTTTGGTCATCAAGGGAGATCTAGCCGCATACGTTAGCTGTTTTGGTAAACGCAGATAATACATACCATGTCCATAATTTTCTTCATGGCTTCATAAGGTGGCAAGCCAGCCATAGTGAGAGAATCTGTGTCAAAATAAATGGCCAGTGACAGCAGACTCGACAGCTACAGAACAATGAATTATGTTGTAAAGCTTGTACGGTGCTGCTTACTTTATGGATTGCACCTGCAGTACTCTCGATGAATGCCGGCTCCCAGTGTTCATTGACTGATTGGATGGAAAAGCTGGCGAGCGTGATTCCAGCAGCGAAAGGATGCTGTAGACGATGTCATGAGACTAGGAAGATTGATCCTGACGATCATATTTACACCAGGAACACTCAGCTTGTCTTCGTATCTTACATGAATGTTCTTGACTGTCACTTGTACATTATTGATTATTTTAGCGGTTAAAGAATCCCAGAGACCCTGCGACTGAGGAGAAGCGTCTACTGAGCCATATTGGTAAGAACCATTGATGGCAAGGCGCAAAGTTGCACACCAGATGAAATCTCTGCTTGGCCACCCATGTGCAGCAACTCTGCGTTCTCGAGACGTTCCTGTTTAATTGTTTGAGCCCTGCTTTCTTCCTCTTCGAGGTCAATGTTATCCTGTGGCGAAGGCACTACCAGAAGGTAGACATTCTCAATGAGTATTTCTACTGGCTGGTTACCCAAGTTCATCCAATGGAGTGACAGCGTAAATGTGCCGAGATACCCTGGAAACAAAAATTAACGAGGGCCAGAGAAGAGCTGCCAGCATACCTTCCAGGACGTCGACGGGGAGTCTGAACTTGTCAAGAGCACCCTTTTTGAGGCGAAGGTTCCGTAACGTCAGTTGGCCTAGATACGGGAAATGTATGCGAGAGAGACAAGGATCGAGCGAACGAGACTACCTTGCGCTATCCCATAATTGACTTGATTCATATCGAGATTCTCGACATATGGAGCGAGAATTCTGTTGAACAACTACAGAATTCGATGTCAGACTGAAATTCATAGGTGAAAATGAACGTATACACACCACATTCAAGAGCTCCTTCCCTGGATCCAACCACCACATTGTGGCGACGTTCGCAAGTAGTCGGCGTTGTACAACAAGGTCGCGTCACACGGCGGCGCTTGCGAATAGGGCATTGACAAACAAGGAAACCGCGGCAGCGTCGTCATCTCACGTGACTTTATAGTGCTCTCTTCATCCTCTGGCCCACATACCTCGCTCGAGCTCGCTTTCCCTCGGTACATCCTCTCGGAATGTCCGGGTTCAAGTAACGCGGAACCTCCTCAGCCTGCAGTTGTGTACTTGACCGTCTGTCTATTCCCGAGCCCAAGATTCGGACCACAATCACTGCAAGGTGCCACCGTGCCACGGGTGCACTCCGGGCCCCGATTGCCAATTCTGCTGAGCAATTTTCACTGGCGTACCGGGGAGAAAGGCGTCTTGATACTCCTTGAACGTAGCTCACACAGGTCATCCAATGCACCAAAAATGATCTTTTGGACTGTATTTGTAGTTGATGGTTCCAACATCCAAGTTTGTAAGGACGCGTGATTGATGGGAGTGATTTTGGACTCGTCACACACTGCCCTGTCACGCTTCTCGGTTGTCCAAGTGTCGTACATTCTTTAGGCTCAAATTTTTTTTAACTTGTCTCTCCACCATCATGCCCCTCCTTGCCGACTTCCTCCTTAGCATCCTGCCCACCGACGTCCTCCCTTACTACCTTGTCCACTATGTTCCAGGCAAGACCCCCCTCTCGACCGCGCCTGTCGTGTCGGCGACCCTAGCAGCTTACCTCGTCATCATTTTCGGCATTCAGGAAGTTATGAGGGACCGCCCTCCACAAAAACTCAATTCGCTCTTCCGCATCCATAATGCCTTCTTGACGCTGGGAAGCGGCCTTTTACTCGCCCTGATAGTCGAAGAGGTGGCATCGATATGGGTCAAGTCTGGTACATACGATACCATGTGTAATGAGACGTCATGGACGCCAGTGGGCCCTTTCCATCCTGCCTTATTCCTTCTTCCTGAGGACATTGCCGACAATTTCAGAAACTCGAATTTTACTACCTGATTAATTACTACTTCAAATACATCGAGCTTTTCGACACAGTCTTTTTGGCATTGAAGAAAAAGCCTCTTGGTGTGTAATTCTGTCCTTTCCACAGAAGTTTACTTTTAAATACGCCCGTTTAGCTTTCTTGCATGTCTTCCATCACTCTGCAACTGCTTTGCTATGTTTCTCACAACTGAATGGCAAGACGAGCATCGTAAGCTGTAAGCTGACATTTATCAATTCCGTGTTTAAATGTTCTCCATTAGTCGTGGGTTGTCATTTCCCTGAATCTCCTAGTCCACGTCATCATGTGTGAGTACGTGCGTCACGGAACGCCGGTGCACTACCTGAATGGATGATAGATTACTACTATTATGCGACGGCCGGCGGCGCTAGGGTTTGGGTGGGTGCGTCGCCACCATAGTTCGCGTCCATCTAATCCATTTTTCAAGTGGAAAAAATATCTGACAACGATGCAAATTACTCAATTTGTCATTGACCTCTTCATTGTCTACTTCGGTAGTACGTGTTAGCCGATTGTCCAGGATTTGGAAAAATGCTGATGATCTCATCTAGCCTACCAGCACTTCGCACATTCCCGTTGGCCGCATCTTCCTCATGTTGCGAATTGCGCTGGAACGGAGACTGCCGCGTTGTTTGGATGCGGGCTCCTTTCGTCCTACCTCGTGCTGTTCATAAACTTTTATATCCAGACATATCAAAAGCCTTCAAAAGGGAAGAAGCCTGTTGCTAACGGCAACGGCCATGCAAACACGACAGAGTACGACCGTATTCGATGTGTAAAGTATCATCTGACATATTATACGCGCTACAGGTTGAAGCGGGAGTAATGTAACTTGCTCTCTTCAAACGCCATTTCAAGCCCGTACAGGAACCACTCGTTTAACCTGTTGGACCCCACTCCAACGCGTCTTTCTAGATCTTAGTTTACACTCATCGTTTCGTGTTGTCATCACGTCACCCTCCTTTCTTTTATACGATAGAGGCGATTTCCTGTATATTGACGCTTATTTCTGACTATATACCACTGGATCTTTCTTGGGGTTGGTTTTCTTTCTGTTGATACCATTGTGCTGAATTTGGGAGGGAGATGGCATGGCGTTTGTAATGGCAATTTAATCACAAAATCCGAGGGGGGATGTGTGTTACCGACGATCCACCATACCCCGATGCGCCCTGGGTGATCCTCAGCCATGCTGCCCAAAGAGCCCCGCATTCCCGAAGAGCCATCTCCCCGCGAGTTCCTTGTCGTCGCCGAGCTCCATGTCTCTGCTTCAGCTGCCCTGGGCCTGCGCAAGGTCTGTTTCAGGACTCATCCCGCATCCCACTCCCTCTCACCTGTTCCCAGCCCACGACTTTCCGTCGCAGAACCGATCGCGGGGAGCTCCGTAAATCAGTCGAGGATGTCCCTAAGAGGGTCAAAGGTCCGCCGTGCCACATGAGTCATAGCACCCGCCAAGTCATGTCTTGCAGAGAAATCAAGCTGGATATCGCTTACTCGTTCCCATCACGGGTCGGTTCAGTGGAGGTCGGCGACATGCAAGGTATTGGACGAGGATAATAATTGTCTTCTGAATATCTATGTCGATGTACGACATTCTCGTCGGTCGTTCTCCTCTCTCGACTAACAACCAGCCAAGGAAGCGATCCTGTATCAGACAGTGTACTTGCACATGCTTAACCACACAGACATTCGCTATGCCGATCCGTCATTGTTCCTTCGCAAGAACTGCATCGAGATATCCTCTGCTGGGTGCTGTTCTCCCTCCCTTCATTCTTCTATTTTGTTGACTTCGGGAATGCAGTGGGCAACGATGGAGTTCCGGTCCCGGTTCTGAACAGATATATCTTCATTTCAGCGATACAGATGCTTGCAACACTTGGCTAGTTCTTCTTCGGTCCTATGCAAAGGCCGAGACATATGGCCAAACTCTTATTCCTGGAGACGGCGGACTGTACCGTATGTGGCGGCAAATCGAGCTTACAGTGATGCAAGGACGGAACCTTGGCAACCAGCGGCCTTTTATCGATTCTGGAGCAAGTTCCTCGACGCTTGGCGAAGGGATAGAGTCTGATCCCGTCGACTTGGATGTGTTCAATGAAATCCACATAAACGACAACGTTTGCGGTCGAACGACTGTGGTGAAAGGGATAGGCACTCCGGACTGGCATGAAAGTTTCTTATTCACGGATTTGCCTCCTTTTGAAATTCTAGAAGTCTTATTATGGAAGGAGAAGCGACTCATGAAACCGACACTCCTAGGCTCTATCCGCATCGCGCTCACTAATTTCCGCAGAAACGAAGACGTGGAAGGGTGGTTTCCTGTCATACAGTCATGCGGTGTTTTGCCTGGTATTCAAGTCGGTGAGATACGCATGAAGCTCAAAGTTCAAGAGTGAGTCGTTCGATTAATGGGTCTTTCCAAGTACCTCTCAAGTTTGTCACAGAGAAATTATTCTGCCTCATTCCAGCTACTCTGGCGTCCTGACGGTGAGATACCAAGCTGTCGTCGAGGGCAGTTGAGCCACTCATTGACCCCGTCTTCAGGTACTCAATACACGTAACGTCTTGGAATGGATGCACGACTTCGAGCATAAGCTACAGTTGCGTGCCTTGTCTGAACAACTGATGTATATCGCCGTTGCGAAAGGCGTTCTCGTCGAGCATATCACCGAATACGCGGATCGTGAAGTAGATGGCACTCCCAGCTGTACGACTTGTTCTCCATTTTGAATGTTTCGTGTAACTGAATTTCCCAGCACACAGTACACTGTTCAGGGGAAATACTATATTCACGAAGACGATGGAACTTGCAATGGCTTTCTATGGGAAGGAGTTCTTGGAGGCAAGCATTGGTCGAGTCATTCGTCAAATCTACTTTGAAAAGATTGCTATCGAAGTCGACCCAAATCGTAGCGGCAAAAGCCCCAAGGACGTTGAGTGCAGCGTTGAACAGCTGGTAGAGTGGTGTCAAACAATATGGGACTCTATCTACACCCATAGGGGCGATTGCCCTCAGTATGTGCTTGCGCAAAATACACGACTCCCTTGCTCACGCGGTCGCTGCTTAGTGAAATGCGCAGGCTATTCGAACACGTCCGGAAACTGGTTGAGAATCGGTATCAAAAGAAAGATAGCCAGGACTCCCGAAATAGAGAACTTCCTTGGCAAAGTGTTTCTGCCTTCTGTTTTCTTCGCTTCATTGTGCCTGCTATCCTTCATCCACACCTGTTCGGATTAACCCCAGGTAGTTCAGTAGTCTACTCACTGGAGTGCAAGCTCACGTCACGCAGGGCTACCTGGCACCACAGTACAACGTAGCCTCACGTTGATCGCCAAAGTCGTACAGAGTTTAGCCAATCTGAACGTGGTAAGGCTTAGACCTTGTATTTTTTGAATGCAACCAACTCGAATTCGTCATTTAGACCGTTCAGAAAGAGGAATACATGCGTGGATTGAAGCATTTTCTTAAGCAAAATCTCTCAGCGATGGTGGATTACCTTCTGGTGGTCTCCACCCCGATCCACAATATGTACAATCCTCACTCCGGCCAGCTAGCTTCCGGCCACCAACGGCTCAAAATCGTGGATTCCATCCATCAACGAGGGTCGACCATTCCAACACTCTCTCTTGAGGCTATCCCCCTCCTTCCTCACGTCCTTGATATACCAAGACACCTTGCGTGCATTAGTTCGTCTTTGAACCGCAGCACGAGACTTGCTGGTTCGAGAGTCAATTCAGATGAGACAGACGATTTATCCGATCTGTGCTCCAGATGCTCCGAAATGGAAGAAATTGCTCTACAATGCGTCACTCAGCTTGCTACTGTTGAGTCTCATCCGATTGCTTTGAAATGGGATGTTTCGCGCTTGCAGGACAAAACATCTCATTCTCCACCCTCACCCATCTCCCCAATTGGTCGCGGTCGTGGTCATGGTCGTGTTCGTTCGAAATCATCTACTGCTCCTTCACCCTCCGACCAGCCTCCACCCAGCTCTCACCCTGTGCTTGACAGCTTTCTCCCCACAAATTCGGACCTCGCTGCTTCTCGGAGAGGGTCTGTCCCTGAAATTTCTTCCCACAAATCGCCAACGTTTCTGGAGGATCGAGTGCCGCGTACATTGAGCCGACCGCGTTTCTTGCGTCCCAAATCAGTATCAGCTGACTCAATCTCAACCTTTATATCCAAATCTGCCGAGTCGCATACCCCCTCACCTCCTACGTACTCGGTTCGGAATCCGGATGCATCCTCGGTATCAACTTTTGATGAGCCTGGCAAAAAAAACAAGGGTATCCTCAACGGACTTTTAAATCGACGATGATCGCCCTAGCACCATATCAATTATGATGTATTATCCGTGTTACAAGTAGCCGAACCCTATGACTGAAAATTTCTCTCTACGTTGTGTTGTTTCCACTATTCCCAAACCACCGCTGATATATTATACCTGTATTATACAAGTTTGCACACTACTAGTGGATGGGGCCAAGGCTTGAAGTGACATGATGGTTATGAGTCTGCCTTCAGAACAGCCTCTATAAGCTTCCGTACTTCGGCTGCCACGTCTTCCGAGGTACTCCTGACCGTGATGCGGCACAGCTTGAAACCGTTAGTGTCGAGGGAGCGATACAAACGCTGAGAAAAACGTACCTTTGCTTCACGATTCGGTTCGAGACGAAGCAGACATCCAACGTTGCCATCCACAGAAGTATGGAGGACCCCGGCCCCGACGATGTTGCTTGGATTAGGGTCAATGTCTTCTAGGATCGTCATATGGTTTCCATTAACCAGTTGTCGATTGCGCGCAAGGTCAATATGACCCATGCTGTCCAACGATATTGGAAATACGGATTGAGTCTCCCTCGGTGGGCCCCCGATCAACTTCCAACGTTCAAAGAAATCTGCCTGCCCAAACTTGACACCCTCAAAGAACTTGGTGACCGTAACCGGCAGCCGTATCGAGATGGATTGATGGGCTCCCGCCAAAAAGGACACTGTCAGAATGGGAGATGACGTAAACACCTTTTTGCATTCAACGTGTAGAATTTGTTGGCTCTGGGTACGAGGGGCGAGTACATTGGGAGGAATTTTGGCAAACGTCGCGGAGAGAGTGTCAGGATCGCTGACGTAGACGGTGGACGTAAACGAGGTGAGAGGCGCAGAGACTTTGTTGCCAAAATAGATGGCGAGCTGTCCAAGGTGACCCTGGAATCTCGACTTGATACCGACTTGTATCTGAACGTCTTCGTAAAGCACCCCTTCGGCGCTATACGTCAGCTTGTCGAACCATTTGTCGATACCCGGAGCGATAGTAAGCCGGGGGACAGCCTCAGATTCCGGAGGATGGCTGGGGGCAGATAAATCAAGGTCTGCTAACGAGTTTATGAGGTCATCTGCGTCGGATGTGCCCGAGGTTGCAACCGAGCTACTCAGGAGCACACCCTTGTTCTTGATCGTCTGGCGTTTGGTGACTTGCCGGTCCAGGTTCATCTCCTTCCCCCCATGTACCCAGGTCCGCTTGTCCTCCGTATCACCAAGCTTGCGATTCAGCCGGCTCATTAATCCGCTGACCCGAGGTGGGAACGGAGGCATCTCCTCACATACGTTCTGCAACATTTCGTCATCGTCCGGGCGGCTTGCCAGCGTATAGAACTCGCAGGCACGCTGTTGGAGCTCAGCGTCAAGAACGTGCCTATAACGCTCGAAGATGTTGACAAGCTGGGGTTTGATCTCGGGGAAAACATTGACCCATTTGATGTAAGCGGAAAGAAGTAGGGAGCGTGTGGCTGCCACACAGAATTGCGATTTCGAGTGGAGTACTTGGAATTGTTCGATAGGACTGTATCCCGGCTCATTTGCGATAAGATGTCCGTATTCACCCAGGATATACCCTGTTACACTGACAATCAGAGTTACGATATATTTACGGGCTATGTCGTACCTCCCACTTTGACCATGCTCTCGTGCGCAACAGGTGTCTTGAGATGCTCAAAGACAACTCTCGCAGCGTACTCTTGAAGGTCCTCCGTATTGGTAACGATTTGTACCACTCTATACCATACTTCGTCTCCAACATGATCACCAGCGGCGCTGATGAGCTGTAATATGGTATCGACATACCATTTGTAGGAGCTCGCATACTTTTCGGTCAGAATGGCAATTTTGAGGACCATTTCTTCCCGCAACGCGTAGTCTGCAACCTTGAGGTATCGAAGGAGTTCTCCAACAATCAGTTCCGAGTTGTCCACGTCGCACATGCTGTACAGCAGATCTAGGGCACGTCTCCGAACGGAAATGTCCTTGTCGCGCAGAGATAGGATGATTGTGCCTTGGTGCTTTTTCAAGGGATCGAGAGAATCTGCACGTGCTGCGAGATGAGCCATCGTGTCCAGGCCGAGGTACCGAACGTTTGTCTCCTTGGAAGAAATGAAACGGGCGAGGAGAACGGCAGCTGTGTCGACCAGTGGTGAATTGGTATCCAAGTGGATGGCGAGGCCGATGGCTTCGAATAGAACTGCGTGTTGGGCGTTGTTATGTTGCACGTTTCGCGAAAGTTCGGCACTGTTATTCATTATCGTCTGAAGAACTTCGTTCAGCGCATTGCGAAGCGCAGGATCCTCTGCGAGAAGTCTGTTGGGTGATATTTTCGTAGAGGCAGCTCACACGCACCAGTTGGGGCATAATACTGTAAGAGCCGCAGGAGCTTCACCTGTAGCCATGGCGTAGGCACTTTGTAGTAAGCATATGTTGCCAGGTACTCGTGTTGGATGACCAACTACGGAGAAAATGAATTTACACACTTGAGATGCGACGGCACGACTTGCTCACACGGTACAAACGATCCACGGCCTTGGTATAACACACCGCATAGGCGTCAAGGTGGTCCTGAGCTAGGGCCATGACCAGACTCGTTACACATAAAACGACACCCTAAAGAGTGTTCGTCAAGAGACATGCATGGACAAAGTAGCCGAAGAACGTGCCAAATCCGGATCATCCAAGATGGACACCAAGCGCAACGCCCATTCAGCAGCGGGAATGACTTCAGGATGCTTCCGGTACAACCGCAAGAGAGTCAAGGCTGCCTTTTTCTTTACAAACGTCTGAGAAGTCCTGTGGCACGATAAGAGCCCAAGTACGATAAAAGAGAAGTAAACATTACGGTGAAATGAGAAGTCTGTGTACATCATCTGAGAGTGCCTCTGCCATCTCGCTACTGCCAACGTTTGCTATGGCGTGCAGAGCAAGACAATTGTTGACCTCGTTGTTCTCGTCTAGATCCTTTCGTATCGAGTTCACGACCAAACGAAGGAAGTCTGAGTTCTCGTGCATGAGGAGCGTCACCGCAAGGTACCCCTGTCGAGGGCGTGAGATGCCCGTGCAAAAACCGAGACGCACGGGGCCGTACGATCTGTTTCTCCGAGTACTTGGAGCTCGATATGAGGTTGACGGCCTCCATATGTCCAACGTCGACCTTGTAGCCTAGTATGTATGTGAAGATGATCTTTGCAACATACCTGCAGGTGCAACAGATTCAGATTGGGACGTGTAACGGAACGGTGGTCCTCTGAGCTCACTTCTTCTTTTGATAACCATCAAGGTTCCCATCTGTGAGTACTCTGTGAATTCAGAGGGTAATAACCGTCGAGGTGGTCAGACCTTTGAACTTTTTGCGGATATTCGCCATCTCTTTGTTTATCCTCTTCTCTTCCAGCTCGCGCACGCGTGCACCGCGGATGTCCGCGATGAACTGGGATCGACTTGAGTTGGAAACCACGCTTGGGGAACAGACGATACGGACCTGTGTTAGACCACGCATGTTGGCAGCCATCTTGTCGGGTAGTTGTGTCGTGATAAGCGGAGCAATGGGTTATATGGTCAGTCGCACTGGACTCCGGGAGGACAACCGTGTGCTTATGTCGAGGGAAACGGTCATCGGCAAATACAACGTCACGACTACACTCCATTAGGTAGATGCCGGCACATTAAAACGAGATTTTAGAGTACATGCTATGGTCAAAGTGAAGATATTGCATCTATGATGAATATGGTCCGCTGCTCATGGAAAGAAGCTACGCGAGAGCCGACTTGGCGTGCCAGGTCTCGAGTCGTATGCGGAGCCACCACCAAAAGGTGTTGAACACCCTGACCTCGATCCTGGCAGTCTGCTGGTCGAGAATGCAGGGGACGCCATTGGCGTCGCATTCCGAGAACTAGCCACAGACTGTGTAGACATCCGCTCGTCGCTGTAACGATTCAGTATCCGTACAATGTCGAACGCGATTGAATCCAGATCTGATAATTCCCGTGGTGACAACGAAAGGTCCTGGTTCAACATGTCTTCACCTGCCTCGTCCTCTCGGGCGGACATGCCCGCCGGATGAGAATTGCTGCACATTTTGTTCATGTGAATGCCCTCGAACACCCGCAGCATGCAGACCTCCATCATGGTTTTCAAGTGCTGGATGTCATCCAGAACATTCAAGTTTCCGACGATGGGCAACCATTCATCACACTCAAGCCCACGTTCAGTAACCCGAATGTCGTTCGCGCCGAACAAGAGATAGGTCAGAGGATCAAGACGTGTCGTGTTGATGAGGTACGTCTGCGGGGTCTGACCTGTGACGGTGAGATTCTGCCGTTTCTCCGCGTAGGCATATATTTGCCTCTCTCCATGCAGCAGAGAGGTGTCATCTTCGAGGGGTCTGATGTGCTTGCGATGGTTCACACTGCTCGGATGAATGAAAGTGGTCTACCGAACCCAGATCAGCTGGCATCGCACAGCAACGAAGTAAAGGCAGACCTTGTCGTGCTGGGTACGCAATGTCACTTCGCCCGTCCTGACAGCAAACTTGGGTTCAGTGGCAACAGCAACAAGAGCAGCAAGTAAGGGCTGAGAATGTGCATTGGCATTCAATGCGGGTGGCACCGTCCATTCGCGGTTGCGTGCCCGACCATAGATGCCGCCCTTAGCCACATCGATAACCCCCGCTTGGTACAAGGATTGCAGAAGATGTCCTCGGACTTTGGTGATCAGTACTAGCGTTGATTTGGAGAGGAAGTTGTCAGAACAGAACTGGGACGCGCGCGCATGCTCGCCATTGCGGTACATCTCGTGCCACGCATCGTAGGCACTTAGTATCGTCAGTGCATCGGACCTAAACTCCCTCGGAGACCATTTGGCCTTGACGGCGGCTGCCTTCGCCTTGAGCTTGAGGTCTACAGGCGAAAAGAAAGGGTCTCGGTTCGTGAGGATCGCGGCTAGGGTTAGCGCCTTGTTGAGACAGCGGAAGAAGACGCCATACAGGACCATCCGGCCCATCTGTACCTCTACCGGAAGTTGGAGGAGGACACGACCCAGCGATGTCAGGCTCTTCCGATGGTCCAGAGCGCCGACCATTTGCAGTGCTTTCATGGCTGCTGCAACGCGGTCGGCTGCAGGAGGTTCGATGGTTGCTGCAAGGACTGCCTCGGCTTCCATTCCAGGGAAGCTCAGAGCTTTGACGTGCATAACGACATTACTTAGGTCTACACGCTTCATCTCGACTGTCTGGTGTGATTGAAGGTTCGTTGCACGAGTCTTGCTCAAGATGCCAAAGTACTCCCCAGGACGATGCCTGCCTGCGCGCCCGACTCTCTGGTTGAGGTTTGACGAACCAACCCATGCCGAGACAAGGGAGGATATGTGTCGATCCGGGTCAAACCGCAGTTCTTTGATTTTGGCGGTATCGACGACGTAAACAACGTCTGGGATCGTGACCGAGGTCTCTGCAATGTTGGTTGCCAGTATAACACGACGAACCCCTGGAGAAGGGGGTTCAAAAATGACCTGCTGCTCCGAAAGGGGTATCGTCGAGTGCAGCACGTGTATGCTGTACTTTGCTTGATCACCAAAGTCGAGTGGGAGCCTACCATCCAGCAGGATCCGCTGTACGGATGAAATTTCCTCCCACCCCGGTAGAAAGACGAGGACGTGACCGGAATCAGATTGTTGGAGGACGTGCGAAACAGTGGCAGCCACAAGAGGGGCAGGCAGCTCTAGTTCGTCATCAGTCAACGAGGGTTGGAGAGACGATGATGGTGAAACGGAGGTATGACTGCGCTGGGTATACAGTTCTTCCCGCGCGAGGTACCTGGAAACGGATTCATCGTCAAACACCCAGCCAAGTTGGGGCTGGGCCTTCATGTCACAGAGAAAGTCTTCCAAAAAACGTCTTGCGACTGGAAAGGTACGACCAGGGACTTCAATGACCGTCGCTTTGTTACCGGCTGAGTCAGGAAAGTACTCTTGGAACAAACGTGGGTCGATGGTGGCACTCATGAGCACGACCTTGAGAGGGATGTTGCGTGTTTTGCGATCCTCCATCAAACGCTTGAGTACAACGAGGAGAAGATCAGTGTCGACGTCCCGTTCGTGGACTTCGTCGACCAGAATGTGTGTGACCTGATCAATCTTGGTGCCTACGAGGCCCCCGTCCGCCATGGCAGATTGGAGTCGCCTCAGCAAGACGCCAATGGTGCAAAAGGTAATGGAACCGTGCTCTTGAGGCAGTTTCGACTCAAAGCGAACGTTGTAGCCGACAGAGCCCGTTCCGACGAGCTCCCCTCGCTCCTTTGCGACGCGGTCAGCGACAGAGAGCGCTGCAAGACGACGAGGCTGTGTGCAAACAATGTTGCAGTGCGCGCCCAGACCGCGATCGATGTAGTCATCCAGAATAAGCTGAGGGACCTGAGTTGTTTTTCCAGAACCGGTTGCTGCCATGCAGATCGTAACGTCGTTGTTGGAGATGTGGGAGACGAGCTCCTGGGAGCGCGTGTAGATGGGTAGGGCGGCGCGCATGGAGCGCATTTGCTCTGTGGCCGGATCGTGGAGATACGTGTCGCGTCTCCTCTGGAGATCCGCGGACTTGGTAGCGAGGCGAGAAGCGAGGCGAGGGGACTGGTAACAAGGATAGGAAGGAGGCGGTGCGACTGGGAGAGGGGCAGTGGGCTGATTTGAGGCGGGCCCGCTCCTGTAGAGCAAGCTCTTTTTGATATCGGAGCAGAGGTCGAGGATATCGTCTGCTAGGGAATCGCTCATGGAGAGAGCAACCTTTGGGGCAAGACCGAGGTCCTTTCCGGACTTTGCGGCGGCGAGGTAGCGCTTCCAAAGATCGGGATCACAGGAGTGGAGGTACTGGGTGACATCAAGGTAGCACTGGACGAGGGCCACCTTTTTGGTGGGTGCAGTACCCGTGCCGATATGACGAGCGTCGACGGACATGACGGCTTCCCAGGTGGGGTTGGCATGCTTGACTTGGATCTGGTGATAGTCGATGTCGGGTTTGGGGAAGCCATAGAGGCGGCAGTAGTAGTCCATGAAGCTGCGGGCGCGCTCATAGGAGACGACGGAGCCGTCGGACAGAGCAAGCTGAGAGGGAGGAGGGGAGATAGGAGAGGCAGACTTGGACGGTTTATCGAGCTGGAGGGGTGTCAGTCACGGAGGGAGGGGGAAGGGAGGGACAGACCAGGCCGAGGTCGTGGAGCTGGTAGAGGGCGGAAAGGGCGCAGAGACGCTCTGCGGTCCTCCTGTCGGGGTGATCGCCTGTAGCGGCGACGGGGGGGTCGGTGTCGAGGAGGAGGGAGCATCTGCAGGGAGGTGAGTGAGTGGGGGAGAGGAGGGAAGGGGACGGACCGGACGACGCGGCAGTTTGCGGTAGGATCGAAGAAGTCGGCGAACTGGTAGTCGAGGGGCCCGAGGGCGGCGAGGGCGGCAAAGTTGGCGACGGGAGACTTTGGGTTTTCTAGGAGGGAGGGCTTGAGGGGGGGACGGGTGGAGAGCGCGCGTTGACGGTGGGCGTTGTCGATGAAGGACGCGTCGTGGAGCGGGAGCGGGAGGGGCGGCGCGGGCTTTGGGGTGCGACGGGGGGGCGGAGGGGCGGTCCTCCGGAGCTTGCCCGGGCGGTCGTGTGCGACGGAGAAGGGCCGCTTGGACATGGTCGAGCACCACCGCCTGATCATGGACACGGTTCTATGTACTTTGTCGAAATAAAATATTTCCTACTCGTCGGCATTCTCCGCATGCCCCGCGATCGCGTCCTCGACCCCGCACAGGTACTTGAGCCGCACTGCCCCCGCCCGAACCCGCCTCCAGTCCGACATCGCTACCGCCACCTCGATCTCCCCCAGTGTCGCCCTCATTTTCCCTGCAGAGCCAGGTCAGCGTCGCACCGTCCAAACACCACACATACTTGCCCTCGTTGGCCGCCCTCAGCACCGCAAGCCCGTCCCCCGTGCTCCGCTCGACCGCCTCCCTCGCCTCCATCACCTCCACGATCAGCCCCATGTCGTCCACCTGCTCCCCCTCCCCCACCTCCCTCCCGTTCTGCCGCAGCACATAACCGACCCGTTCCACCGGCGACAGCAACGTCTTGTACGCCGTGTTCACCGCGTTCGACACCGCCTGCGCTGCCTCCCTCTCTCGCTGTAGTACCTCGTTAGTTGGCGTCGCACGCTAGAGTAGTGTACCTCCCTCGCTGCCCGTCGCCCATGCATCTGGGTGACACAGCCGCTGTGCCTCGAGAAACCCCCGTTTCAGTGCGCCCGCATCGACCACGAACGGGTTTGGCTCGTATGGCAGCCCCAGCAGCTCGTGGTGTGTGACCGACTCCTCCACCCGCCCGATATACTTGCACCGCGCACACACAGGCAGTCCCGTCGGCAGCACTGCACCGCACGACGAACATGTCCGCGTCCGCATCCCTGCTGCATAACCCCGTCGTTGTGCGAGACTAGCCACCCCGCGACGTGCCACCAGATGGAACATGTTCATGAGAGTCATCCTTCCTCTTTTGACTCGTACTCCGACATGGCCCTCCCCCCCCACATGCGCGCCGACCACCCCGCCGCCGCCGACCCCGCTCGTCGCCGTCTCATCCGAACCTCCTCTCTTCGCCTCCCCTCTCTCCCTTCGCGCCCTTCCAAATCCAGCCTCTGCTCCCTCCCTACTCCGTCCTCCGACAACCCCACGGACGACATACTCATCGACGATGCCAGTCCCCCCCCACCCGCACACGACAAGGACGTGTACCGCTGGGCCGTCCTGTACGAGAACCAGAGGGGGTCCGTCTTCCCTCCCCCCTCCTCCTTCTTACTCACTCCCCTCTAGAGTCACCCTCTTCTCCACCCCGTTCTACTCTCCCCTGTCGCTTCTCCCGTCCGATCCAGACCCATTCACGCTGCCCAATGCAGCACGTGCTTCCTGCCCAGATCTCTCCCTCGAAAACTATCCCCTCCCAGACGGCACTTGGCGTTGGGTCTCCACCGCCTGGATGATTGACATGCGATCAGACTGCGGTGAGGTCCAGTATGACGGTTTCGAATACAACTGGTCCTTTCGTGGTAACAGCTGGCATGCCAACGTCGGCAGACTCGGCGCTGGCGCTTGGGTCAGGCGCAGACGATGGCTCAGACTCATGATGCGTCCTGCAGCCCGCGTCCACCACAGTGGCAATCATTCCACAGTCCCTTTGCCCTCTCTTACCTCTCCCTCTCTCGTTCGCCTTGCTTCCAATTCCCACTTGGACCGCGCGACTCATCTGTGGGACGGAACCGACCGGGACTGGCAGCACGTTCATCGCTTGCTCAGGCGGCTCGGACGCGATGGTCGCAAACTCGAACTTTGGCGACTCTGGCTTGGCCCCTATGCACACACACGTGCATCCGACGTCAAGGGAAAGCGCAAGCAGTCCGACGTTCTGCCTCCATCCTCGCAAAGAGCACTTGAAAAATGCCTCTCTGATATCGTCCCTGAGAGTAACCATCCTCCGCTGAGAGACCTGATTACCCTCTTCAGAAATCATGTATGTGCATTCCCCTGACCCATGCCAGCTGACTAGAACACGCATGCGGCCCAGGGAGAGGCCATTCTCCATTCCTTTGTGTTTCCAGACTCGCGTGCACGGTTTCTCGATCTTGCCCGACAGGCAGGCCTAGCAGAAGACCTCGAAAGCTGTCTTGGACACGCTTTTTCGGCAGCTGATGTTGATTTCTGGAGCTATGCAGAAAAGCTGGACAAACTCGTGGACCCGGACTGATACGGAGGTCATCGACAGAAGGGCTGTATACGTCTCTCTCTATGTATATGTATCTAATACTATGTATATACAGTAAACTACGTAGCGCAGGCGCTCTCTCCGACATATCAGGCTCCGCTACTTGGCTCCTTTCGCGTGGCAACCCGGCTGCAATCACATGGTATTTTGTATTTAAGTTGGTTGCCATCACGCTTGAGCTTGATCTCGGCGGTCGATGATACCCCCATCTTCGAAATCAACTCCGGCATGGAGAACGACTTTTGCTGCAGTTATAGATGACATTTCCAACGTCTCTGACCATCCAGTCCGGATCGCGCTGCGCACATATTCGCTCTGTTTCTCTCTCTCTCTTGGTCCCGTCTTGCTGCCTGTCATTGTCGCGTCAGTGGTCCGTCCGGAGCGTTTCAGGTCGCGTGCCGGGGCTTTTTGGCGTGCGCTCTTTAGGGAATTGCGGCCGACCGGGTTCGCCCTGGCAATCACGATTGCTGTTGGGGGTGGAGCAACCCTACAACGATGTTGGGACTTGCTAGAGCGTCGACATACCCGTCATTGGCCTTGGGCCCACTACATTAGCCGCTGGTTGGGCCCCCGCCTGCGAACCTTTCTGGCAAATGTCGTCACTTCCACACTTGCAGTTGTCCTCTTGCGGTGGAAAAGGCACAGACAGTTCGGAATGCCACCCCCCACTTTGGACCTTAGCCTACTCCTCCTCGTTCGCGCGCTCGACGCCTCATTACAGGCGTTTCTTATTCAAAAGTCACGAGAAAAGGCTATGCGACGAGTTCACGCCCATTCGCATAGTAGCGCAGCGCGGGCATCCTTCTTGCCGCTCGACTCCAGTGTGTTGGACAAACAGACCGAAGGGCTCGCCGAGGAGTGGAAAAATAAGGTTGCAACACATTTGGACGCGCTTTTTTTCTGGGCCGGCTCCGCGAGGTTCGTCCTACAGTATTCGCAGTGCTTGGGTTGTTAATCCCTCACCGAAGGATCATGTGGTGCTTTTTCTATCAACCCCAGAGGTATATCGCATCATTTGATTTGTGACTTGTCTAACCCATGGCCCATCGTGCAGATTGCCCCGTTCCTACGTGAAATGGTATGGTTTTGTGAGCTACTCTCTGCATTAACACCACGTTGCTTCTCACGACAGGATAAACACTCTTGCCAACGTCGATAAAAGGCTGTTGGAGGTCCTCCGTGCCATCCGGGAGGGCAAATGGACATATGTTCAGGGGTCATCCACGATGTGCGACACCGTTGGTCCCTTGGCGGAGGAACTCGGACGTCCCCGATCATGGGTAGACCCTGCTGTCCTGCCCGCGTACGGAGGTAATTTCGCTGATGAGGCGTGGAAGCGACTAGGAGTTGATGGGCGAAACGGTATTGGGGGGTTGCCCTGCGAGCTCGTGCACGGTGACATCGGTGCAAGGTTTGGATTGAGCAATAGCTGCCTTGCCAATGCTGCAATCAGGGCCGTGTATGCGTTTGCTGAAGCACTCGTCATTTATCTCCCTGTAAGTCGCGCCACACGCCCACTCATGACTTTGCAGCTCAATCTGTTGCCCAGGTGCATTTTCTCCCTATCTGTCTTACCGGATCCCGTTCGATCATGCGTCCACGTCATGCACTTCTCGCCCTCCTAGCAGCCATCCGAAGTGCAACTTTTCTTTCAACTTTCCTCTCTTCTTGCTGGTTCGGCGTTTGCTTTACACGCACTCTCGTGCTAGCTCGGCTCCTCCCTCACATCTCACACGATGTGTGGGACGGCCCCTTTGGTGGTGCTTTTACTGGTTCACTCATTTGTGGAGCAAGCATTTGGATCGAGAATGCAAGGAGAAGAGGAGAGATGGCACTTTATGTTTTGCCTAAGGCGCTAAGAGCTTCAATATCGGAAAAATGGTTGCGCAGTGGACATTCAGTAATCCGATTTACGGAATGGTGAGTCCTCGTGTCGTGAATTGGCGCTTCACTTCTGAAATCGTGATTATGTAGTCTAACATTTATCTTGTCTTTGGCATCGCTCTTGACGTTCGCTGTCCACCAACCGGAGTCTTTAAGAGGATTATCCAAATGGACGTTGGCTTTCGTCATGAAAGGACCCGATACTGACTCCGGAAAAAGTGCAGGAGAGAAATTGCTGCAAACCCTCCAACATTCGCGGACCCATCAATTTCCCCAACCAGTGATTTAGCCGGTTACCACGGGAATTGATTCCCGCTGGCCATGAACACTATCCAATGTAAAGGGACAGTTCCAATTTCTGATTACCCACTCCAAAGATGGAGCGCACAATCGTAGAACGAACAACTTGCGATCAAGGTGTCGCCTTGGCATTTAGGGTGCTGGAATGACCAATCAACCCCGTAAGCGAGAGACTCATGCTGGTCAAAATGCTTCATTGTCTCATGACTGGCGCCACTCATGAGCAAGCTCTTTTGAGGCTCATTGCTTGGCGGGTGGAAGCGGACAACTTTGAAACCATTGTGCATGCACGCCACGAGGAGGTCATGCTTACGCTCGACGAATGGATGCCACTTGACGCGCCAAGCACCACCCCCAACATCCACATCTGTGAGGGGTTCCAAAGGCTTTCGTGCATCGAAAAGTCGAACTGTGTTGTCATAACTGCGACAGTGTCAATTTTTGGCTCAAGGCCTTTCGAGCGCGACCTACCTTCCAACGGCGATCAAATGTTCTACATGCGGGTGGCTTTGGATAGCAGTGACCCCCGCGTTGAACCTGTGCATTCACTCAGCTCAGCTCTCCGGATATGTTCGTTACGTTGTCGTCGCATACCGTTTATTGAGGAAGAACGGCCGATGAAAGCCTTGTCGCTCATCCCAACCCTTCATTTGAAGATCATCCCCGCCTAGGACTGAGGATCAGAGGCCGGGAAAGAGACCGTGTGTAGTCATTACCCGAGTAAATTACGGAGTCGTTCCAATAATTCCATGCAGCGATCCACGACTCGTAATCGTGGGCATGCCACTTGGCAGAGACGACGAGGTCTCCTTCGGAACGTGGTCTGAGGAGCGACAGTGACCCATCTGATAGCGAGACAATCAGGTTGCCGAGGCCACTACAATGAGGGTCTGTCACTATGAATGAATCCAGTCACAAGAACATGTTCGCACTTGGAAGAACGCCGGCGGTTTGACCAGTCGATGGAGAGACATAACACGTCATCTGGCGCACAGGACACCCGCTGGATGGATGCTAACCTGTTCTGATCGCGACTATCATATCTGGCAGAACGGAATGAGTAGTGATGGGTACCTCGTGAGCCTGCCATTCATGCAAGGATATATTACCCTCGGAGTCAGCGACGCCCAAGACTGGCGTGCTTGTGGGTGATCTATGACACCTGATGACATGAACATCGAACCATTCCATCATCTCGCGAACATAACGGTTCACCATTTTAGATCGAGCACCGCTGGCGAATCGATCGCTTGGAGTTGTGAACTAACGTGAATCTGTAAGGCGATCCTAGTGAAGGGTATAAGCTGTACTCACAAGACGTTCCCGTTTGCAGACTCGAACCGAAACACGAGGCATTGGCCTCGTCGATGCTGGGCTGTCTCCAGCGCCTTGTAGTCATCGACGTCGTCGGCTGTATTGCTGGTCTTGGTGGACTCCAGATGGTATGTCCCACAGACAAAGATGTCTTTCAAGCCTTCGTAGGGGCAAAACTCGACCGAGTCCGCCGGCCAAGTGGTGTGGAACATCTACGGCGGGGGCGGTCACGAGCCGTGACTGGGAATACCCTATGCGGTACCCCTTTTCGAGTCTCCAAATCTATCCGCCATGAACTTTGATAGTCTGACCGACAAGACGAGGCAGTCGTTGGCTGCTGCCGTCCAGCTGGCGAAAGACTATTCGAATGCCCAAGGTAACTGATTTCTTCCACTGCGATTGATTGCATTTGACACCCTTCGCAGTCTATCCAGCCCACCTTGCATTCGTTCTCCTCAACGAAGGGGAAATTTCTGGTCCTGCTATATCAGGAACAAAAAGTATACCTAAACCCCTGTTTGCGTCTGTGATCCAGCGTACCGGCGGCGATCCAGTAAGTGCCGTACTCTCGAGGCGCCAACCCCTCACTCCCTCTAGACATCCATCAGTCGTGGTCTACAGAAACTCATCGTGCGACTTCCCTCGCAGTCACCAGCTCCAGATGAAGTCACGCTGAGCTCCGCCGCTCTCAAGGTCCTGAACGGGGCCCAAGAGCAGCAGAAAAACATGCACGATTCATATCTTGCTCAGGATCACCTTCTTCTCGCACTCATCAAGGACCCATCCATCGCCTCCGTCATCGGGGAAGCCGGGCTCACAGAGGCGGTGCTTAGAACTGCCATTCAGCAGCTCCGAGGTGACAGGCACGTTGAGAGCAGAAGTGCAGAGGATGGGTTTGATGCCCTACAAAAGTATGCCATTGATCTGACTGCATTGGCTCGAGAAGGAAAGATTGATCCCGTTATCGGGAGAGACGACGAAATAAGGAGAGTCATTCGTATCCTGTGCAGAAGGTGTCGTTACATCATCGTGTCGTTGTGACAGCTGTTGATCTTTCCCTCAGAACGAAGAATAACCCTGTTCTCATCGGTGAACCTGGAGTTGGAAAG
>JBBPKE010000040.1:28541-55755 GCA_038089095.1 Tylopilus orsonianus | reverse complement strand
AGGGAGGTGCTGGGCTCGGCACTGGTGCCGCCTTGGGTCCAGGCCTGGCAGCGCTTCGAGACTCCAACCAGGTTGCGCAACTGCGCGAACTGGTGACGCATAATCCTGCACTGCTCCAGCCGCTGATCCAGCAGCTCACCGCGGCGAACCCTCAACTCGGGCAGTTGCTTGCAGACAACCCAGAGATGTTACTCAATATTTTGGGTGGCGGTGGCGAGGAGGGCGAGGGTGAAGGCGAGGGACACCCAGGGGTGCAAGTCGTGAACATTACGCCAGAGGAGCAGGCGGCCATCGAACGGGTGAGCCGTGATCCGCCGAGTGAGGCGGACGCTGATGCATGTATGGTGACTTAGCTTCAAGCGCTCGGTTTTTCGCGCGATGCGGCCATCCAGGCATATTTGGCGTGCGACAAGAACGAGGAGCTGGCTGCGAATTATTTGTTTGACAACGAATTCGAGTGAGAGTAGTATAGGCTGATTCGTGTACATACTTTTTGACAAGGAACACATTGTTTGCACGAGACCGCCGCGTGTGAAGACGATCACGTACAAAAACTTGGACCCGCCTCTCCACCTCCTCCCCCTCCTCCTCCCATCCACCACCTCCCCTCGTTCCTGTCCCCATACCCACACATACCCCACTCAGTACACCCCATCACCGCTCACAACACACCGGTGTTCCCTTTTTTTTTTTTTGCTGCGCACTCTTGGTTCGTTTTCGACGCACGCACCACCCATGGCGACCCAGCAGGATCCCCCGTCTCCCCCGCAGGGCACGGTTGCCGAGAAGCGCAACGGTGTCTCTGTCTCTTCGCCGCTGATACCCGTCAGCGGGAACGGCGCACCCAGCGTCGAGCCCGGTGCGCAGGCGCACGACCTCACGCCCACCTCGTCCACCGAAGCAGAAAAGGACAACGCCCAGAATCCGTCCATCACCGCGTCCACCTTTGTTTCCCCAGACGAGCGTGACAGTGCACCCCATGCAGAGAAAGACAAGAGCTCCCTCGCCGCCACTTCCATCACCCAGCCGAATACCATCCCGACCGGATCTTCCTCCGCATCATCCAGCAATACCAGTCGCATGTTCTCCCGCAAGCCAAAGACTCCCAAGTCCTCCCCTTCCGCCGCCGCAACCCCCGACAAACGCTCTCCTCCATCGAAAGAGGTGAACAAGTCCAAAGGTGGCTCACAGCGTTCCCCCAAGAAGGCCTCCCTGTTTTCAAAGCTCGTTCGCAAGCTCGTCCCATGCGTCGCGCCCAGCGACCGTGCGCATCAAATCGAGCTCGGGTTCCCCGATTCGGCCCGTCCACCCGCTCAGGGTTCGAGCACGACTAACCCTACAGACCCTCCCGCGCCGAACGAAAAACAGCGCCCCGAAACCGACGCTCAGGAGAAGGAACGTGAAAAAGTGGCCCCACCACCCATCTTGATTCCCAACGACCCGTCTCCCCAAGCCGACCGGGAGGTCGAAGTCATTGTCCCTCCAACGCCAACCAAAACGCTGCTACCCATCTCAGAGACAGAGGGCGTCACAAGTGGTGCAGTGCAGCCGCCTGGCTCAACGGGGTCGGACATCTTCTCCCCACAACCCATCCCGCATTCGGACCTGTCACACGCGTCTCCAGTTCCCCCGCAACCCCATGCTGGTGACATGTCGCATTCGACGACAACCGATTCTGATGGAAGCTTTACGGATGAAGAGGGTCACGCCGAAGGCGAAGAAGCAGAGCAGGAGGAAGGCGAACCCATGGAGGACGACGATGAGGATGCCCTCATCATGAACGGGGGTGCCGGTATTCCAATTGGACCTGTACGTATTGCCTCGGCTCGTCCTGCTCCCAGTTTATCCCCGTTTAGGACGGCACACCGCGGCCACTTTTGCCCCCAATTGCACCCCAGCACGCGGGGCGTAAATGTCTCGTTTTGGACCTGGACGAAACCCTCGTGCACAGCAGCTTCAAGGTAAGAAACATCCAACTGGATTTATTTCACGCTCACCCCAACCCCTGTCTGCTAGTCCATACAACACGCAGATTACGTCGTCCCCGTGGAAATCGAATACCATTGGCACAATGTGTACGTCATAAAGCGCCCGGGCGTCGACAATTTTTTGAAGAGAATGGGCGAGATGTACGAGGTGGTGGTTTTTACCGCGAGTTTGAGCAAGGTCGGTCTACCTTTAGCCTTGGATTTCTCAGTCGATTCGATCGTTGTACAGTACGCAGATCCAGTCTTGGACAAACTCGACATCCACCATGTCGTTTCCCATCGATTGTTCCGGGAGAGCTGTTATAACCACAAGGGAAATTACGTCAAGGTATGGATTGTCACTATTTACCAAAGGCTCACCTCAAGCCCTCTACAGGACCTTTCGCAACTAGGGCGCCCTATCGCTGATACCATCATTCTGGACAATTCCCCGGCCTCGTATATTTTTCATCCCAATAATGCAGTTCCTGTCTCTTCCTGGTTTAACGATCCCCACGACACTGAGCTCACGGACCTATGTCCCTTCCTCACCGACCTCGGCGAGGTCAGGGACGTCCGAGGGGTTCTCGATGGCGGACTCTGAGGACTGGCCGTGCTGGATGGTGCGTACCGGAGTGAGGAAGCAAATCGAAGCATGTGAACGCGCACGTTACTGTGTTGTAATGCATTGTTTTCGCGATAGGAGAAATACCAGGGTTCTGCGCTCCACCCTTTCAGGCCACATCTTGCCCTATCCTCTCCATAACCGCGTTGTCGCTTGCCGTCCAGAATGCACATCTTGTACAACAAATCTCCCCGCATCCACGTTAACTCCATTTCAATTATACCCGTTGCACTCATGCGCCGGTAATCTTTATCGTTCTGTATCCATCATGCACACACCTCACGTACTTGCGATTGTCTCTTGATATCCATGACGCGGAGTATCTACATGGCTTTCCTCGGTTTTCGACATCATACATTCCCTCATCATCCCCGCAGGTACAGAAAACACTCCCCCTTGTGACATGCATTATGGACTAGTTGCACATTACCTTGGGTTGGTGCGGACATTCCTCAATGGACATTGTTGGGGACTGACTTGCCGACAGGGCTTCCAGAGAAGTTTTATTGCGTGACCTTTAACTTAACTTTCCCCGAGCCTTTCGTCTTGCGTTCCCCTTTACTTTCTCCGAGACTTTGCAACGCCTAGTCTTGTCTGCATGTTCACATACGCGTAGTTCCCCGATCCCCCCCCCATTTTATTACTGCTTTTTCTTTCTCGTGTCTTGACTCTGGTAATTCTCCCTCCGTATTTAGTTTATACGACTCTTACGAATGTTTACGATGTTACATACAATGACAAAACGATTAAACCGGGGCCCAGTCGCGTTTGTTTCGCCATGTTTGGTTGTAGTTCTACCGCCTTGTCCAATGCTATTTAACAAGGGTCCGCGATTCAAAGGTGAGCAACGCATCGCAGGGCTTCTTGTGGGTGAACCAGACATTAGCAGCGCCCTCCGACAAGGCCTTGGATGCGTCAGGCACGTATGACTCGCATGTATCGCGCGCCGTTCTGACCTGAACTAGTCCCCAGCACGACTGCGCGATCTGCGTCGCAAAACTCCAAGCCGCCGCCACCAGCGATCGATAAACAAGCATCGGACGACCGATATGCCGTTCTCTTGCGGCGCATTGAAGACCTGGAACGTATCCATGCGGACGACAAGAAGAACGTATGTCCGTTTGCGCCACCTACCCCTTTATGCCAACAGTTTGTCCCGTTGTAGCACCAAGCGGAAATCGAGCGGTACAAGGCCGAGTGGACGCGTACGACGCGGACCGATGCCGAGCAAGCCGAAAAGTTGGACAAGCTCCAGAGGCAGCACGACGCGTACGAAGCGCGCGTGCAAGAGCTGAACAAGACGCGCGCGACAGAGCAGAGCGAGATCAAGGAGCTACGCGCCAAGCTACGTGCATGTGAGCACGAGAGGAACCAGCTTGCCAAGCGCGAAGCGGAGAACGGGGACACAAAGCGGGCATTGTCGAGTGCGGAGGCGAAGCGGAAGGAGGAGGTGAGAGAGAGAGATCGGAAGGTGGCGGAGCTGGAGCGAGCAATGGTGGCGGAAAAGAAGAAGAGGGAGATGCTAGAGGCGTGTTTGGACGACGTGAGGAAGAAGGCGAACGAGGAGGATGCAAAGTGGCGTGCGGATGCTGCGCGGCTGCAGCAGCGATTTGATGGTGCACACAAGGAGGGTGAGGAGGTGCGACGGGATGCGGAGGTAGCCCGGGAGGAGGCCGAGGATCGGGAAGAGGAGCTATTGAGTCAACTGGGCCAGTGCAAGATGGCGCTCGGTCGTGTGGCAGAAGAATATGCGCGAATGGCGTCCACGACGGTAGCCGCCAAAGTGCACGCCGACCTCGAGGAGGAGCATCTTGTGCAACAATCTCGCTCGCTACGTCTGGAGCGCAAGCTCGCCAACTCGGAGGCTCAAGTGACGGAACTGGCGCATCTCATCCGCCAGGCGAACGACGAGAACAAGTTTCTCTTGGAGCAGCTACGAGACGTGGAAGAAGAGGTCGGTTTCTATTCTCGACTGTTGCAGGAGAATAGCCTCGATCGAATCCATGGCCGGGATGGTGATATATCTGATCTGGAAGACGAGCTTGCAGTTCTGGGTCTGGACATTGCGGAGGGTCATGCTCTAGCAACCCTCGTCGAGTACCAGGATGCAGCTCAGCATTTCTACCGTGACCTAGCGAACGACATGCAGTCGCGAGTCGACACCTTGGAGGACGCCGCTCGTCAAGAGCGGTCTGTGAACCGCGCTTTGACAGAGGAGGTAACTAGTCATGTCGCTCACCGTGACGCGATGAGCGCCGAACTTGAAAGGCTCCAAACGGAGCTCGCAGAAACCAATCGCCACCTTGCCAACGAGCGGGTCTCACTGTCAGAGACGCGTCAATCTCGAGATGATCTTCAGGACAGAGCGAACGCGTTGGAGAAGCAACTTGTCGAGCAAACTTCTCAGCACAAGGCCGCATTGCAAAAGGAACGAGAAAGTGCACAAAAACTGTCGACGCAACTGATCATGAGCAAGACAGCTGAAGAGACACTCAAGGCAGATGTGGAGCAGTATGTCGTGCATGCCGCTGAACCCTATCCTTCTTTTGATCATGCTGGACAGTCTGAACGTTGAACTCGCTGATGCGTCTCGATTTCAAGACGCGTACTACAAGCTGTTGGACGAGACGGAGGGGTTACTGGCGCGCAACGACTTGGCAGAAGAGGAAGCCGAGCGCCTCAGTCGGTTCAATGCCGAAATATTGGGGCACCATAATCCGGCGCAGAGGATCGCCTATGTGGACCGGATACGGAAGGAGCTGGCAGATACCAAGCAGGTGCGTATAATATCGTTCTTCCGAGCACACTCGCTTAGTGTCTGCAGAAACTGCTCACCTGTACGCGCGAACGAGACGCGTTGGCGGCGTCCAACGACGATCTACGCCACGAGATCGAGCTGTACACGTCGTCAGTGGTGCCGATGGACAGCAAACCGCGTTCGCTATTCATCCGGGTCTCACGACCACCTCTGGCGGACCAGAGCCTGAATGTGCGCTCGCAGAGCCCCACCAAGCACAAGATATTGGAACATCTACCTGGACCTGGCGACATGACCGTGAACGAGCTGATGTGATGTGATATACCCTCACATGTATGCTAGATTTATCTCGTCGATATAGTAACCAGAAGACAGTGTATAATACGGGTCCGTCGTACGAGAGCGTCCAAGTAATAGTATGTACCGCGAAGAATGACCATGTCTAGAAAAGCGATAACCGATGCATCTCGTATTCCGTAGAATAACTGTCGTAGTGCTTCCAAGGCTCGTCGTCGTCTCTCAACTCGTCCACGCGAGAGTATCGACTTTTTCGTTCCCTCCGCCTTCGCCACCAGAAACTGCAACACATACTTTAGCCAAAACGTTGCCACGTCACGTCAACCGAAACACTCACATAAACGCGATCCCACTCCCAATCAAGAACACGACGGCTAGCGCACAACCAATGATGGCAGCCTTGTCTCGGCTCAAAAATGCTTCCACCTTGGTCAATCCGCCCAAGTCCGGGTTGGAATATACATAGTCCCTCCCAGGAAGGGCGCTCGCACTCGGCGGATCATTCGGATCATAGCAGTATTGCGAGAAACAGTGCGCACACGCATCCGAACGCGGCAGGACTGGTGTTAGCTTGAGCCGAGCCCGATCAAGCGCGGCACATTGCAAGCATTTGCCCCAGTTGGGATCGGGAGACGTGGTGTTGGGTTTGAAGCCACCGATCGTGTTTTGAAAGGCTTGATTAAAAAATATGGTGGCGGATAAAGGTGTGTAGGAGAGTTGAAGGTTTCCGGTGCTCGGCGGGAATGAGCAATGATGGTAAGGAGAATGAGTTGCGAACCTACTTGGATACAGGCGGACTACCATCTAGCGGAGGTGAATTGGGAATATAGATGACAAGAGGGTATTCTGCAGGGTTTTGAGTTGGGTTGCATCCAAAGAGTGTTGGCCGTTGGTTGACTCCGGTGCTAAGAAAGTCCTGTGCCGACGATGGAATAGGAGGAAATGCTTGATGGGACGAAGAGAGAATAGACGAAATTCGTTGTGACGTGGTGAGAAGCGTCGTGCCACTACCGTACATGCAGTTAGGAGGCCGATTCATAAGCGCGATAACAACTGACTTTGGCCATCGGTTGGAATCATCTGCGCTTGCGTCCACGGCGACGACAACGTCAACCGATCTTGCATTTGTGAATAGAGCCCCAAGGGGTATTTGCTCCAGGTTGGAACCGCCGTCCACAAGTGAGAGCCACTGTGAAGGCGAATCCTGGAACGCGGCAGGGTTGACACCTTGAAAAGCCTGCCGCATGATCGAATGTGGGTTCTTAGTTTGCAAGAAAGGTTCCACTCACATTCGGCCAGTTGGCAACATTAAAGGAACGTGATTGAACTTTGGATGAAAGTTGATCATACAAAAATTGCATTGCAGCAGCATCGCCATTTTGGTTGTTGAATCCTGTGAAATTCCCCCCGGACCCATCTACAGCCTGCCAAGTGAATGGGTTATGGGCAGCCTGGGAAAAAGGGCACAAAGAAGCGTACGTTGAATATGCTTGCACTTGAACCCATCATGAAAGCCACCTGGTCGAATCCCGTCACACAAGCGGATGCATCGGAGGCGAGTCCATTCACCAGATGGGTGCCAGAATAAACCGTTGGAGCCATAGCAGACAAGCTTGGGTCCCAGGACCCAAACTCGAGCGGCGTGAACTGCTGCCATCAGTCAAACAGGCAAAGGAGAATCTTGGAGCACCTGCCTCGTAAACTACAGAGTCCAGAGACACAACAGACATCGAACTAGATCCAGGGGGTAGCGAGTCAGCGGTTATGATGGGGAATGGTATCGATTGGTTGGCATAAGAAGGCAAGAGGGGAATTTGCGACCAAAGCTGGCCTGCGCCATGCCCGGTGTTATTCGTGTAAAAGTTGCTCCTGGTTGTTTGATTCAAGAAATGGTATGAGAGTGCCCGCCCCCATAGGTCGGTAAGGCTAGTATCGCTACAGGAGGATGCGTCAGGGCCAGTATGTCAAGGCGAGGGAGGACGGACATGGATGTGTTGGCTTTGGCCTCGACGCCTGCAAGGATGCTTCCCCAATATGCTTGGTTACCTCCGTCACCTATACTGATGCTGGATGGCGTCACGAGGTCCAAGTCCAACATCCACCCTGGTAGACTGCCGCCATTTCCATATACCAATGTAGACAGGCTGGGCCAGTCGTTGAGCATCAAAGACGCCGTAAGCCATGATCCGCCTAATACTTTTGGTCAGATGGCACGAGAGCACTGGGGACGCGGAGTACCTGATGAGCCGGCGAGATATGAAGCGACTTGAAGTAATCCGCCCGTCCCTGACGATTTTGCTGTGGTATTCCTCGCGTCCAGCGCCGAGAAGACACCTGCTCCAAACTGCGCAGCGCGCAAACCCTGGCCACCAACTGCGATGCCGATCCTGGGCAGAGCCCCGTTGAAGAGGGACAAGCTGTACCCGATGGAGGAACCATTGCCAACCCAGTTTGACCATGCGGCGGAGATGACGTCGGACTCCCTTGCGCTCACATACGACGCCTCCTGGGAGTTCAAAGACTGAGTCTCTGGTGTAAAAGTGCGCACGAGGACATTGTTGGACACGCGTGGACACGGTGCGTTGAGCGTCGGCGCATAGTCGGCGATGGAGCCCTGCGCGGCCACGGACAATGCGCAGGACGCAAGGAGCAGCAAGCGTACAGACGGAATCATAGAGCCAACATTATTGACTGAGTGGGAATGTGCTCGTCGGTTTTCATGGCGTCGTCTGCACAGCGTTCATCAACTCAACTCGGCTGTGCCCCCCCCGTCGGTTGTTCGGTGCTACTCGAACATGTTCCCGTCTCATGCATCCACAGCATTGGGGATACCTACATGTACATATGGCTGTTGAAATGTCCGTTACTGCACTGACCCGGGCGCGGGAGGTCAAGGGGCGACGACGCCAAAGTGCGACATCGTTGTCGTCAGCGGAGGGATAGCAAGGAGATGATGGGTCATGGAGGAAGAGATGACAAAGCCTTGTGGTTACATAAAACGTTGAATCCGCTGCTCTTGTCAGCAGTTCCTGCTCTTCGTCTCCTCTCACCATCACGACCCCCCCACACGACCATGCTCCGGGAAACGACGTGCAAAAAGAAACACACTCATGGACAAACAGGACACATGCGACGCCGCGGAATACGTTGGGATCACTACTACAGGTCTCGGGTGCAAGAAAAATAGGGATGGTCTCGGTGCGTGGGCCGGCAGGGGAAGAACAAATACAAGCAAGTAGGTGCGGAAGCGATGACGAGCTGACCCTGCAGTGCACCAAGGCTACTCCTTGGCTACGGGCGTCTCGGTCTTTTCCCCTTCTGGCCGGGGTTCCTGCGCCTGTTGTGGTGGCTGCGGTGGTGGTGCGGCTAATATCTGGCCGGGTGCCAACGCGCCGCCAAGCTGAGCCTGGCCGCTGAGAGCGGCACGGAGAGCGGCGTTCTCGATGCGAAGTTGGTCGACGAGCGCTCTGCACTCTTCCCAGCGCCGGTTAGCCTCGTCGGCAGATGCCAGCGCTGCGTCCAGTAGCTGCGAACGGGACTCGAGGGCCTTGACACGTCTAACCCAAGGTGGGCATGGACAGACGAAGCGATGGGAGGGGACGTACTGGTCTCTGCGCTCTCTAAATGCCCTCTGGGCCTTTCTGTTTTGTTCGGCGCGCTTGCTCTGACTGAGCTGGCGACCACCGGCCTTGTGGGGTTCCTGTGACTGATCGGGGTTCTGGCCGTTGAGCGGCTGCGGGGAGGGTTCGCCGTGTGGGGGTGGTTGAGCGAATTCGGGAGGAGGTGCGTACTGATACATCGGGGGATGGCTCATGCCGGGGGGAATGAGTGCGTGCGGGGGCGGAAGCATCTGACCGAGGTGGATGCCCGGGGGAGGCGGTGGGGGGCCGGGGAGCTGCTGCTGTGGCTGTGGCTGGGGAGGGGGCACTGGCGCAGATGCGGACGATGGGGGGGTTTTGCGCTTGCGGGACGGGCGGGTTGTCGCTGGCTGCTGGGGCTGGGCGGGCTGGTTCGAGGACGGGGTCGGGGTCGGTGCAGGCTGTGGATCATCGCGGAGACGCATGACGGGAGTGGGGAGCGCATCCGGAGGCTGTTGTGGCTGTTGCTGTTGGTGCTGGTGCTGTGGGTACTGGAGCATGACGGGGGGGATGACAATGATCGACTCGCGTTTGGGAGGGGCGCGAGTATTAGTAAGAAAAAACGGGCCTCGTGTTGTGTCTTGTTTGTAGCACTGCCATATGACTCAGCCATCCCGTTATGTAATATTTTCACTCTCACCATGTATCTCGTCGCGTTCAACGCCGTGTCCGCCGTCGGCTGGGCCCTTGTCCTCGCCGCCACCCTCGTGGGCATCGCCACCACCCCCGCCACCCGCTACACCGCCGCCAACGCGCTCTCGACGCGTCTCGCGGCCTTCCTGCTCCCCCACCTCCCCGCAACACACCGCCTTTCCTGGCCCATACTCGCCCCCGTTCAGTCCCTCGCGGCGCTCGAGGTCCTCCATGTCCTCTTACGCCTCGTCCGCTCGCCCCTCCCCACCACTCTTGTCCAGGTCTCTTCCCGCCTGATCCTTGTCTGGGCCATCGTCGCCCGCTTTCCCTCCACCCACGCTAGCCCCGTTTACACTACCATGGTCCTCGCCTGGTCTCTCACCGAGGTGCCCCGCTACTCCTATTATGCCCTCGGCCTCCTTGCCATCCGCCCTCCGGCCTGGCTCACCTGGCTGCGCTACTCCACCTTTTACGTCCTCTACCCCCTTGGTGCGGGCAGCGAGGCGCTCCTCGCCCTCAGTACCATCGCAGAGTGGCAAGGCGGCCGCTATGCCGCCTGGGCTCTTGAGGATTGGGCCAAAGTTACAATGGTCTTGACTTGGATTCCCGGTACGTCTCGTCACGTGATCCTTTGGAACCCCCTCTTAATCGCTTTCGCAGGCCTCTATGTCATGTATACCCACATGATCCGCACCCGGCGCAAGGTTCTTGGCACCCAAACCCCTCAGAAACTCGGCGCAAAACCAAAAGATAGAGCAAAAGCAAACTGAGAGACACCGTGATACCCTTTTGTACTACGTTTCTTTAATACACAGCTCTCTTTTCCCCCACTCGTCGGAATTAAAACAGTCTGATTTTCGTCGCCCAAACTGCAATGAGTTCACTCACCCATCATATATAGCGCGAGCTTCTTTCCAGCATTCTTGCCAGACCGATGCTCTCCCACGTAGCCTTCTTCATCCTTTGGTTCACTAGCGCCTCACTCGGTACGCCTCTCCTCGAAAGCCGTCACCACACGCACTGGACATACCGCAAATTCACCACTAAACGTTCACCTTCCTTTCCCTACTGCGACAGACAGACCGTAGTATGCTTGCTCCCTCCATTACCGACAAACTCGCTGACGAAAATGACTTAGCTCACTGCGCAAGCCACCACCCTGCGGAAATTCCGGAACGCCCCTACTCTGTTAGCGGGCCACGGTACATCCCCCGGCTACATCATTCCCTCCTCCCTCCAAAATGCCTACGATCGTGCTTCCGACTATGCAGATAACATGCTCTCCCTGAGATCTCTGTCCGAGTCACCCTCTTTTCATTCCCTTTCCGTGATTTCAGCAACCAGTGTCAGTATCCTCGACGGCGCAAACAGCACCGCCGTCGATCCCCTCAACGACAAAACTGATGGCGTCAACGATTACGAGTATTTCGGCCAGATGTTCTTTGGCAGCCAGTCGCAAGTGCTACAGATCGACTTTGATACCGGTTCCGCTGGTGCGCCCTCCTCGCGTTTTCTAAAACCAAACCCACTCGTTTGCACAGATCTTTGGGTTCCCGTCGATTGTCATGACTGCGGAGGGCTGACACAGTTCCAGCCGAGTGCGAGTAGCACGTTTCGCAACTCGACTCGGCCGTTTGCGGTCCAATATGTGCGTTTGATTCTCTTCTCGCATCGCTGACGCCACAATATCGCCGCCTACTAAAAGGGAATGGGCCAAGTGGTTGGAACGGTCGTCCAGGACACGGTTGCAGTGGGTTCCCTCAAAGTGGCCAACCAAACTTTTGGTGCAGTCAGTTCTGTCAGCTCAAACTTTGCCAACGCACCCAACGACGGACTTGTCGGCTTGGCGTTTAGCAACATTGCTGAAACGCATGCACCTACATTTTTTGAGAATCTCATGTCGCAGCTTGACGCACCTTTGTTCAGCATCTACATGACCCGGACGCGAGTTGGGGGATCCGAGGTCAGCCGATCGATCTCGTAATCCAGACCACAAGCACCCTGGGGTTGACTCGTCACGTCTAGATCTGTTTTGGTTGCATCGACGCGTCGAAAGCCCGTGGGGGGGACATTACCTGGGTACCGGTGGTCTCCAAGGTCCCAATGGCAGTCACCGATCCCCCTCTGTGCCTACTGATACCTGCATCACCAGACCTACTGGACGGTCAACATGACGGGCGTCTCGGTGAACAACTCGTTCGTGCCTACCAACAATGTCTACGCAGTACATCGAACTTCGGCTGTAGTTTCCTCCTTGACTGACCTTTGTGCGTTACAGTTGGTCGACACGGGCACCTCTTTCATCTACGCGCCCCAGTTTATCGTGTCTTCCATATACGCCAAGGTGAGCTCCGACTCGCTGGCGACGTGTGGTGCTCTCCCACGCTTGATTGCCCAGATCTCCGGAGCTACGCCTGCCCGCGGTTACGGCCCAGGCTTTTACGCCTACCCTTGCGACACACAAGTCGCAGTGTCGTTTGAGCTCGGTGGACAGATGTTGGCCATGGATCCGCGCGATATGAACCTCGGACGGGACACGAGCGATCCTAGCAACACGTCAGTTGGTGGTTTGCCAGTATGGTCTCTCCTCGCCCGCACGAGCCCTGATCGTCTTTTTCCTTTTTCATTAGCACATGCATCGGGGCGATTATTGGTTCGACCAATCGTTTTGCCATCCTCGGTGGGTCTCGAGCGTGTCTTTTTCTTTTTCTTTTTCTCTCTTTTCTGATTCGGAGAGTGCTCACGCGAGACGATCCTTAGGCGACTCATTTTGTAAAAAGTGTAAGCGACGCCGGGTTTTGGATCGCACTGCGCGTCTGACGGACATGCGCAGACTTGACCGTCTTTGACTACTCGCACGGGGCGAGGGTGGGCTTCGTAACTAGCATCAACTAGAGAACGTGCGTCCTCCAACCTACTAGCATCGAGCAAGAGGACGAGTGTTCACCCGTCGTGCAGTGCTTGACGTTGCAAGTAGACCTTTGAGGGCGACTTGGTTCCATTTATATTGGCAAGGATGATGTCAAGGCAATCAGATACTTGATAACAATTAGCATTGTCAAAGGGACATGTTAAGACAGGGTAGTTACAAGCCATAGTGGGAAGCAGGAAACAAGTCCAAGGGCTATATCATACAAGAAAACAGCCATCACATCTCAAAGCAAATGATGAAATCAAGACAGAACCTAAAATACTAACTAGGAACAAATCGAGACAAAGGAAAGAGAAAGGTCAATGATAAGCCTAGCTCAATCCAGAAACCATCGATGGGGCAGTCGAGCCATGTCTCTGATGCTCCCAAAGCTTATCCTTGGCCCGAACCTCGATGTTCTCAAACGGCGCACTTTGAGATAGCTTGATGCAGTCGCGCGTCCCAAGGACGAGCAACTCGAAAAAGAATGCCGACGCCGCTCGCCTAGATGCCTTGTGTGACACTTGAGCAAAGCTAATCATTTTCTCTTGCTCGTCGTCTTCGGGTTGCAGCTCCCTCCTTATGATCCCAAAGGCTTTCACGGTATTCCTACTGAACCCCTTGCCCTCGCCATCAGTTGTCGATTCTTGTGTTTGGGAAGACTGTGACGGCCGAACATCGAATACGGCAATGGCAGAACTGACGTCGGCATATGATTCCTCGCCTTCCTCTCCTTCGGCCGCAGGCGTCGACAGTCGACTTTTCTCAGACGGTGCCATGCTTTGTGCGCGTTCAATCCCCATGCCCTCATGCGCCGCGGGGAACTCGGCGCTGACGTCCATTCGGAAATCGTCCATGCCAGCACTCACGTCAGCAAAGTCAAATCCACCCTCGGGTGCCATGCTGGCACGCCTACCAGGCACTTCGCTAGCGACGGCGACGCTCGGCGCGACGCCAGCATCGCGCCTCCCTTGTTCGACCTCTTCTTCCTCGTGTGTGCCTTCATCGACACGCGGTTTCTTCCTCCCACCCTTGTCAGGAGATGCACCCCTCTTCTTGGAGGGCAGTCCACCCTGCATGGGACGCATAAAAAGATCTGATAACTCGGGCGCCAGTCCAGGAGGGCCAGCACAAAAGAATATCCCTTCTGGCGTGACTTTTGTCGGCAAAAAGTGAGCGAGGGGGTCCTCTCGGATCTCCAAAAGACGCATGACTGTGGTAGACCGTGGAAGGAATTGTTGCTCGGCGAGAATGTTACCAATATCCCGGACTACCGGGGCACCCAGTCCACGGCCTGCTCTAGCACCGGGGCCATCAGCAAGTTCGATGACGGAATCGATGATTTGCTTCTTTTCCTTGGGCTTCCGCTTGGCCTTGGTTACGTCTGGTTCCACTTCTTGTTCTTCGGCCAATTCTGGCTGGACCACGCGAGGAGTAATGTTGATGTCGACTGGTGGAGGGGTTTGAGGAGGTTCTGTGAGCGGAGATGCTGGTGTAATGTTAGTATTACGAGCGACAGAAATTAACAAACGAGCTTACACATCCGCGAGGGAGAACGCGTCTGGCCCGGTGTCTTCTCCCGCTCTGACGGCGGCCCATCTCCGAAATCGAGGCCAAGATCCAAGTCAGCGCCCGCAACGTCTGGGCCGAAGGGCATGTCAATGTCAATGTCTGCACCAAACGGGTGTTCAGATGCCGCCCTGCTTCCGTAGGAAAAGACATCGAGATCCTTGTCCGCTGCACGTCCACGCCCTATCATGGCCGAGTCCAGAGACTCGCGTGCACTGCGAGGTATGGGTGCTTCTCTTCCTACTTCGACGCTGCCATCAACAACGCTGCTTGCGTCCTTGGCACTGACCAGGCCATCGCCAAAGTCAAGACCCAGGTCGAGCTCGCCAAAGTCTTGCGAGCCGATACCGTCCGAGGGACCGAGATCGAATCCATAACCTGGTTCGTCCAGGTCCAGTTGGAAATCTTCGGCGGTCTGAAGCGTGATGTCGGCCTGACGCGCGACGTGATGTCCCTGCGGCTCTGCGATGCGATCTTCGAAATCAATGTCCCTAAGCGCATCGTGAGGTGATTGTCAGTGGGACGAGGAGGTTCGCCCACCAATTGATATCGGGAATGAGCACATCCAAGTCAAGGTTTCCACCCTGAAGTGTGATCGCATTGCGGTTGACAGCGAGTTGGTCTTCAGTCATGTCGACGAGACCTGGTCGAAACGCCTGCACCACAAAGTGTTATGTTGACAGAAAAGAGTCTGAGAAAAGGGGGTGCCGACCATCTTGATCTTCAGCAAGGCTTCGTTGCAATCGTCCAAGAGGTATTTTGCTTTTCTGCTATATATTCGGACGACACCAAGCAAGAGTTGGCCACTTAGTCGGAGAGCCATGACCTCGACCTCTTGGCCCATGATGGCGCCTGCGAGGGGCGTATGATTAGCAAGCTATCGCGTGAGGGACCCTGGATGAACTCACCCGCAGCCTGCTGGATATCTGTTTGGAGTGTCTGTGTTTTGGAGAGCTTGCGCTCCATGTGTGCGGCGAGCCATACTCTGGCCAACGGACCGCGACGCGAGAGGATAGCCTCGGAGTAGAACTACGGACGATTCGTTACGCACCGAATCACGCGGTGTGAGAGGGCGTACCATGTTATAAAATCAAGAAATAACGATAAGATATACAAGACAAGGAGGCCAAGTCACTGGCACTGGTCGCGGTCGTGGCCCAAGGTGAACAGTAGTGGCTGTGCAATCGCCAAAGGATGTGGATATGCTCGCGCATGTCTGGAAACAAGCAAGCCCAGGTTTGTACGACTCCTTGTCTTTCTTCTTTGCTCTCATCTTGGCCGCAGCTCGTCTTTTCCGTCAGCTATCCACCCCAGCCGCGCCCAAACCAAATCGAACCTCCTGGGCCTTCCACCCGGACCCGATCTTGGCACGGACCTCCACTCTCATCACCCGGTGTCAGAAAGAAGCACTCAGCCATGCCAGGGCGGACAGGCGTCTCGTTCCGATGCTGCGGCTCGTCCGCGAGATGAAAGCCGAGGGCGTCAAGCCCGACCTCATTGTATACAACGCCCTCTTGGCGTGCATCGCTCAGGAGGGACTGCCCTTGGAGGCCTGGGCCGTCGTCGACGACATGACCGCCATGGGAGTACTGCTCGATCGTCAGTCCTACCATCATCTCTTGCACGTGAGCGTGGCCCTCCAACACCACCGAGCATTCACTTGACCCTCTTTAGGCATCCAGATGGTCTTCGGCGGACACCATGTGGCAAGTGGTGGACGATATGAAAAAGCAAGGCATCGAACCAAACGAAGAAACTTATGCCTTCATCATTGGACGCGCCACGACCACAGAGAGCCTCGAGCTTGCTCTGCAGTACATGCGCGAAATGGAAAGCCGTGAACTAGTCCCCCGACTTACCACCGCGCAAGACGTCGTGAGGCTTGCCGCAGACATGGATTTCCCCAAGTTGGCCATCGAAATTGCCCAAAACTTTGAGTCGCGTTCTCCTCGTAGACTCGACGGCGAAACTTGGATGTCGTGTCTCACTTCCTCTGCGGACATGCTCTTCGTACGTTTACGTTCATCAATGGTGTTCTGACGTCCCATCGTCTCATTTTCTACCTCTAGGCAGAAGGCGTCAAGTTTTGCTGGAACAAGGTTGTGCACGAACTGTCTCTCTCTCCTGACGAAGGGACCTGTCTATCCGTTCTCCATACGTGCGCTCGTCACGCTCTTTCAGATCTGGCTGAAGATGTTATGCGAGTGCTTAACGGGATTGGCATCGATCAATGGTGTGAACATCATTTCGCTCCCCTAGTCGAAGCCTCCTGCAAAGACGGGAAGCTCAAGGAGGCTTTGCATACGCTGAACAAAATGCGCAAACAGGGCGTCAAACCCACCAGCGAATCAGTCCGACCATTTGCCGAGTTTTTGCAACAAGACGTAGACCGCGTTGACAGCGTTTGGCCAGTGCTCGATCAGTGGCAGCGCGAAGGGAACACAGTGGACCCTCTCGTTCTCAATGCCATCATCCAAGCTTCCATCTCCCTGAATGACCTGCAACGTGCCGTAGGCGCCTACAAATTCTTCACCGACTATGACTGCAAGCCCAATGTCGAAACGTTCAATATCCTCCTCTCGGGCTGTGTTGCCGCAAAGCACCGCGAGCTGGGCAATAAGCTCCTCCTGAGCTTGAAACAAGCCGCTATCAAACCTAATGCCAACACGTACGATCGCATCATACTACTCTCCCTCACTCAGCCAATATATGACGATGCCTTTTTTTATCTCGAAGAGATGAAAACCCAGACATTCGTCCCTTCAGCGAAGGTGTACGCCGAGATCATCCGGGTATGTGTGGCTGCGAGGGATTCACGCTACGCGCTCGCGCTCGCGGAAATGAACCAGTGCAATTACGCGCTTCCTACGAGTCTGCGGCAGCTCCTGTTGGACCATGGCTTGCTAAACTCACAAGGCACGACTGCAGGACAGGGACAGGGGAAGGGGCGAGTGGGCGGGGATACTTCAAACCAAAAGTAACACGTCCGCAGTCGCATGTCTTGTTCTGGCTAGTGCAACAATACATGGACCTGTTCCCAACAATCTACGTAATGAGATATGGATTGGCCGTTGGGCTGTCGGCATACACTACCTTCCTAAACACGTCTCGATCGGGTCTCGACTCGTCGGGTCGTGAACGCCCCACTGAATAGTGCGAAAATTTGCGGATTTTATAGGGGTTTTACGATATCGACTTGTGCCCATTGCATAACCCCAGGAACACAAATATAGGCCCTTCTGGTATAGCACTAAATCGTGATTATCCGTCGGAGGGGACTGGCCCCACAGGGGCGATCTCAACATACTCTTACATTGCGATATATATACGGTCAACGCAACGGTGCCAGCTGAAAAGTAAATCAGCCCGTCACCTCTTCCCAGGCTTTTATCTATTTCAATAGGACCATGCGACCAGCAACCGACTCAGGACATTTACCACAAGATTACAACCCACTCCCGTCTCCTCACTTTGCAACGTCGTCATCCCACCTTTATTTTCTCTTTGTCTCGGCAGACACCTCGTCCTCGTCCTCCCAGGGACTGAAATTGGGCTTCCGGATCAACGGCAGCGATTGAAGCCACGCAGGGAGTACACAATCTTTCTCCCCGATGCTCTTCCTTTGCGCCTCCGCGTGAGCATGCGCAGGGGACGAAGGAATACTTCCCACGTCGCTGAGGCTGGGAAGACGCTCGAGGCTCGTGTTCGTCGACCCGCCGAGGGATCGCTGCAACGCCTCACGCTCTGCGCGAGAAGGGGCGAAAGCACGAAGAAGGGAAGAAGGTGTGGAGGACGTGATGTTGGGCTCACGTCCAGTTGGATTCAATGCATCATAGCTAGAGGCAGGAGTTGTGGATGTGTCGGCGTCGCCACTCTTGTCTGGTGTAAGCCGAGTAAGCCGGAATACTTTTGCGTCTGGATTGAGACCGTTGCGACGTTTTTCATCCCTAGGCGTGGAAAACCATCCCCTGCGAGAGGTTTCTGTACCTTTCTTTGCGACTTCTCGGAGGCCATCTGATCCGTGTACCCCGTAAAGTGCGTCATTCCGGGGCACAGGCAATTGATCACAGCTAGACCGTCCTTGAATATGACAAAAATCAGACGAATCGAGCTCCTCGGAACCAGCTTCCAAAGGGTTTCCAGTGTATTCAATAGGTGAAGATGTGAAAGAACCGTTCTGAACACCGAATCCTCCCTTCCAGTCTGCCGAAGGAGAATCGAGCACGCTGATCAAGCTGCTTGGGATGAATGCCGCAGAAGGAGTTGGAGGATCACAAAAGGGTGAGAACGTAGTTTGTCCAAGTTGAAAATAGCCATTATGGTCGTGGCCAGAGGGAGGTGGCGATAGCGATGTCGAATCAACACCGGAAGCGTCATCAAAGACAGCATAACCCTGAGCATGAAGAACTAAAAAAACCTTTTGAATCACTTTTCACGATGCTAGAAATTAGGACGCACCCGAGGAGAGCCCTACGCGCTCCGAAGAATGCAAGGTGTCCCCCGATTCTGGAGCATCACCCCGGAAGCGCTCTGACTCCATCGACGATACAAGAACATCATCCACGGTGATGTCAAACGGGTTATAAGATGAAGACCATGTAGAGTTGTCGGGCTTCGCATAGTTCATGATAGTAGGGTATGCCTTTGTAGGTTGAGCACGATGCCGTGCAGCACGGAGTCGAGACTTGCTCTCTCCGATCTTCTCTTCTAATTCCCGCGCCCGAGTGTTCAGCGCAACGACGACCTCTTCCGCCACTCGCACCTCCTTCCTCTTTGTTTCCAGCTCAGCCATCAGTTGCTCTTCTTCCGTCTTGTCGGCGTCGCTTGGTTCGGCAGAAACGACAGCGTGGTCATATTCCATCCGTTCCTTCAACCTTTGAATTTCCAGCTCCAGTTCCTCCACTCTACGCACCGCAGAGTCCTTGGCGTTTCGGGCGACTTTCATCTTCTTTTCTGCCTCCCTTTTGCTTATCTCTGCTCGACGCCTGCCATCTTCCAGGGCCTTGGCACGAGCCCGACCATCTATTCGCCTTTGTTCTTCTTCCCGTCTTCGCGAACGGAGATCCCCTAGCTCTGCCTCAAGCGCATCACGTGATTGGTTGGCGATGTTCTGAGCTTCCTCCAGTTGGTTTTGAAGGTCATGGACAGATGTCTGCGCAGCCGTTATTTGTCTCAAAACCTCTGCGATGGTTGAAGAATGATCAGATGCCCCAGAACTTGACGAAGTGCGAGAGATCGTGTGAGAAGCTGGAGGAGCATGGACAGCCATACGCTTCGGGTCTCCAACCAAGTGAGATGACTGCGGTGACACTGGCAGGAAATCATGGAAGCGATGGTCAGCATGTAAAGGGAGGGACGCAGATTTTGGCAGTGGTGGTGGCGAAGAATTACGATGTGGTGTAGAGGTGGGCCGTTGAGCGGAACGTTCTCGGTTACGCAGTTTGGGTGGTGATCCACGTAATAATGGGCGAGTATATGGTGCAAACTTGGCAAATGGGAGGCCTAGTCAAGCGTTAAATGTCAAGGATACCTCGGTCTCGGTGAGAAAATTACCATCATAATCGTGAAATTTATCTAGGGCCTTGAAACCAAGAATGCCGGAACTCCAACCTTGAGCGTCTTTCGAACGGATCATAGCGCCATAGTACCAGGACTCAACAAGGCCACCCCGCCACCAACGCCCAAAAGCACCAATGAACCAGGAATTCGAAGAAACAAAGGCATCAAGATCCGAACGATGGGTCGCATGACTACGCGTACTGCCCGTGTGGCGGCCACCGGCAGGGATAGCAGCGCCCCGCGTTGTGGCAACTGTGCAAATTCCGAAGCTGTGAAAGACATGCTTTGGGGTACGGAGTGAAACGGAAGCACGGTTAGCAAAATGGAACGAAAGTGTTGCACGATCTGCTGAGGTATTTCTGTCTGAACTGTGTGTGCGCATATGAGAATGCGTGGAGTCGAGATTTGTTGTAGAATCATCTGCGAGATCATCCAAGCGACTCAAGTGCTGGCGGAAAGACTGTTCAGTAAGGTAAGTTCTGAAGGAGATTTCGGTCGGATTGGTGAGGTACGCTGATGACGGCAATGATGCGACGAAAAGAAGGCGCATGTTGAGTGGCGCATGAGAATGGGATGAGGGAAGCAGAAGAACGGGCTGGCAGCTCACCGAGGATGAGGAGGACTGCAACGACGAGGAGACCACAGATGATGAATCGAAAGCCAGGTCTAGTGTGCACAGATTGGTCCCAGACACGCATGGGGGTCCATGAGGAGAGGAGACCGAGACCGCCAAAGGATAAGCTCATGAGCCAAAAGACGACGGTTCGTGCAAGCCCAGTGGCCTGGTGGGAGTGCGGCGGGTGAGTGTGATGGGTGTGGTTGATTGCGGACACCGTTGCGGAAGGACGCGCTCGTCCAGGACGACGTAGGAAATCAGTGCTCGCCGTTTCCGACGACGTCGACAAAGGTTACAGCAGCTGATGCAGCGCGCGAGGATGGCCGTGCAATCGCAAACCGGAGTCGGAAAATTCATACGTAAATTACATGTAATTTCCCACCACCCACCCACTAGTAATAAGTAGTTTAGCCTAGTCCAAGTACAAGCTTGCCAGCCCTCATACAAGGCGAACCGTGTTAACGTTTCGAGAGCACAAGGCGTGGAGCATCACGCCATGGCTTCATGATTCTGGCCAACGACCCCACCTGATCGTTCCAACTCTTCTCATCCCACGCAATTCGGGATGCCTTATCGCATTTCCCAGCGTCAAAATTCCCCGCCATCTAGCTGGTGGTCCCCGCCACTGATCTTCTCCCTCGCTCGGTCTCGGTCCCGATTGGGTTTACCCCCATCGGACGGATGCAAAAATGTCCCAGGAGGATTCGAACCTCCGGCTTCACGGTTTGGCATTCCACAACGTGATGATTTAACCACTAATCGACAAGGACGCGGCACCACCTCTACCGAGACGCATTCAGCGCCACTGCTGCACATCTGGTGGAGGCTCATCGGGCCGGATTTGACTTGGAGCTTCCAGAACAGTCAGTATCTGAGATGCGCAATATATGCCGAGAAATTTGTGCCAGTGGTGCGCGATAAGATGATAGCGATGCAGACCAATCGCAGCGTGGTTACTTCTATGTAAGCCCGTGGCGCATCTGTAAAGTGCGGAGGCTGCAGCGCATAAATGCACCGTCCTCGACTTGCTTTCTACTTTTCATCCACCAGTCTCCAGCCATGAGGAAAACTTCCTATGTGCTCACCTTTGTCGCAGTTTTCATCGTCCTTGTTATTGTGAGTGGAGTCCTCAGCCCCTGCCCTCGGCGGCCACTGGCACTTAACCCCTACCAAAGAACATTTTGTCAGCGCGTCTTCCCGACTGGTTCGCCGGAAACATGTGTTCTTCATCAGTCTCCAGACCTGACACTAGTTTCAAGGCTCGTCGCAACTTATGAATTTGACCTCCCAAACGCAACCTCAACGATTCGCTACGGGCTGATGCAACGTTGCGACCGCTCCCTTGTCAGTATCCCTGGCCCAGCCAAAGGGCGTCTCGAATACTCCGAGTATGAATGCCGCGCCTTCCCTCTCAGAGTTCAGGATGGATGCGAAAAAGAAAATCGTCTCCCCTGTGCTGAGTGGGTCTCCGCCCAGTATTTCACTGAGCTCGGCATCGGTTTTGCCTCCATGGCGTTGGTGTCCTTGCTCATCGGAGTCAGCACACACTCCAGGCGTCGCAGGGTCTGGAGAGCTGTTGCGGGCCTTGTCTTACTCCACGGTGAGCGTCCTAGTGCCTCGTGGCGAGCTATTACCGACCCTTCGTAGCATTCTTTCAGTTTGTGACGTTCGTTCTCGTGACGGAGGTTTACAACAAGAACACTTTCTATGCGTTTGAACGCGCCAAACCTGGTAAGGTTTCTTTGTACGGGATAACCGACTGGTTCTTATTCTTTACAGGCCTGGGCTACGCGCTTAACGTTATCTCCTGGCTTGCGGGCTCTCTTGTTGGCTGTGCCGTCATTGTGACCGGTATCGCTGCAGATCATGGTCAAAGGTGGGCTGCCGGAAACAGAGCCTATCACCCAATCCGGGGATGAACGGGGTTTTCGAGTTTTACTTTCCAGGCTTTTTCCCCCCCAGATCATATTCTGTCTTCTCTAGAGTGCTCCTATTTTATTACGATCACACAGGCTCAACCATTATGGATTCGTCAGATGCTCGTCTATACCCGAACCCGCTATGGCTATGAGCTGCCCATCCGCGCAAACAAAACATTCATCAACCAACATGAGATACCATCAGATCGTCAGAGGTGCTCATCCGGGTAGTCCACTTTGTCATATAGCCGTAGCGTTTCGTTCCAATCTCTTTTCCTCCTTCTCCACAGTGAGAAATACTTGGCACTACTCTCCCAGTCACTTTTGACTCGACCTTTTTCCCGGCCACCGCTTTCTAGGAAGTATTTTTCCGGGTTTTGCGGGAGACCTAGGGTTCCCATTGCCAAATTCATGATGCGTGAATATAAATCTTTCCGTGTTTCGTGTAGCTCCTTCAACGTAGTTGGACCTACCCAGAGCAGACGCGACAAAGCGGCGAATGCCCTGAAAGCCGAGATTGCGTCTTCCAACCATCTCAACGTCATCCACATCAATGCGGGGACGAGAAACACGGTGATCGCCGCGAAGCGAAGTGTTAGCAGGACTGATGTAATCCAAACGAATACTCCCGAGATGAGACCATACACAAGTTTGTACTGGGCAATTTCGTCCCACGTGTCCCAAATTGGTCCCGTCTTCTTGAAATTGTGCACGCCAATGAATGTTGTCACAAAGACTGGCGCCCACAGTATTAGTCCGGGGAGGGATATGGACATTAGACAGAGGAACCAGGTAAGTCGGACGATCATCCGGAATATAATCGTACGCCGGCGTAGAGGTCGTCGAATGCGGTCATCCTTGATGCTCCAATACACAAGACTGTCTTGATACTGCTGTAGAACCAGGTAAAAAGAGCACGCGCTTGTCAGGTAAGACGACCTCACCTTCAGATCAGCGCGTAGTCCATTGATCTCGTCCTCCGCTTTCTTATGCTGGCCAGACTGTGCGTCCCTTGCTTCGGACAGCTTGAACGCTTCGACAAACGTCCGCGTGACGCGCACAAAGTCACCCAGAGTCATAGATGTACCCAGCGGTGCATAGACACGAGCGGCAAGCTTGGCGGACCGGATTAGATCCCAAGAAGGTGCGTCGATGGTTTGAGAACTGATCAGCTGGTGCATCCGCGCAGTGAGGTCTCGAACACAGGCAAAGTCAAGGGGGGCGAGGAGTTCTGGGTTGTCCTAAAGGAAGAAAGTTACGACAAAGTACGAAGGAGTTTGTTTGCACGTACCTTTACAGTCAACTTTATGGGGGGATTAAAAGTAACTAGTACATCGGAGCGAAAATGTTGTCGATGCCTTTCAAAATTAACGGATGGATCGAAGTTGGCCCTACAGAACTACTTACATGTATGTCATGGAACAGGTGAGAATGGACATGGAAAAATCGGGATTATCACGATTCCGTGTTAGCACATCAGAGACCAACCTGGCGACTGGAGGTGCATATTTCAGCGAAAAGGTAATGAAGATCTTCGGCAAACGAACCGCCAGTTTTTAATGGAGCTATAGTGGGATGATACCGGCTCATGCCCTCTGGAAACAAGCACACGGCGTCACCGACTTCAAGTGCCTGCAAGATGGGGCGAGATATAGCAACCAAACGAACGCGAATGCATGGTTCTGACCTCCATAAGGTATTCCATCACCTCAGTGTTATCAACATCTCCATCAGGAAAGTCTTTGCGCCTCTTGATAGGAACGGTTCCGGCAGACTCGATGAGCCAGCTAGTAAACGTCTTACGCCCGAACTGCGTGGACTTGGCCGTCAAGCGCAACATATTGCGTGTCTGGAAAATTTAGCTCTAAACAAACGGACTCGGGATAAATACTCATATTTACCCTGGGGGGGATGGCAGTGACAAGGATACTGGGATAACAATAAGCGCGGGAACATCGGATGCAGGGAAATTGACAGACAGAGCATCGGTCAATGAATTGCTGTGATTTGCGCAAACGATACTGGATGCGGATCAAGGTCGCACCAGGAATCACGGCGGACTCGCTTTTCTCACCAAGGTTCTCCAGTCTCGGGAATATACTCAGTGTTCTCGACGACAATCGTTCCATAAAATATTTTGAGGACAAAGCGGAAAAGTAGGCTAGCAGACGGCTGAATTGAGAGCCTGGGCCAAAGAGGTGAACGAGGCACGCACCGAATTAAAATGTAGGACCAGGGGGTGGGTGAACCTTTTAGCCCAGCTGCCATAGGGTAGTGCAAGTCAAAAGCTGTGCACTACTTACTCACATTTTGCTTATATCAGCTCAGCCAAGGCTATCGATCGACGCCGATGGGATGGAGACCACGCTGGCAAAAATTCGACCTCACACCTCTTCTTCTCTTCCCCATCAGAAGACTCCCGCGACCCTCCTGCGCGCACTCGAGTCGACTTTGACAGAGACCCATGCTGATCGCACGCCGACCGCCTACTTTGCCGCTTTGATAACCACCCTTGATGGCACATTGCAAAGGAAGGAGACCGCGCTGGGCGACGGCGATGTATTACCCGCAGTCCTTTACCTGCTTTCCTTGGTGGCGCCTTTCGTCCCCCGTCCGGTCGTCCAGTCAAATCTAGGCACCCTTCTCTCTCACACCGCACCATTATTTCCCTCTCTTTCAGAACATGCTCCTCCATTAAGGTCTCAGCTCACATTGTACAACTCCATCTTCCGTGCCCTGGATCGATCACAATTGGACACTCCAGTCGTACGGCAATCCTTTGCAACTGTCTTGCACCTGTGTCTAGATCCCCGACCAAAGGTGCGCAAACGAGCCGTAGACCTGGTCAGCGATGTGTTGTCAAATCCGCCAAGCCCACTTCTACGTCATCCCTATTCCGAGCGTGTCGCCGAGTGGATGCAAAATTCTCTTCACCAAGCTAGCTCGAACATCTTCCCGAAATCAAAATCTGCTGCAAAGGAATCCTCGGCTGATAGTGCGATCCGTCTCCTTGCTTTACTTCGACCCATTCTACCCAATCTTCCACTTGATGTAAGCAGTGCCTTTCAGTGCCTCGAATTAGTCTCTGACTGGTACGAAAAGGCCATCCCGCCCATCACAACAACTCTTCTCACCTTCCCCAGATATGGAAACCCGTATTTATCACAGTCCTCCTACTCAATTCTTTCCGACTTGCTTTCGGCTTCGGTCAGCTTGGGCACTCAAAGCAGCAGGGAGCAGATACCTGCCGTGTTGAGTGCCGTACTCTCGTCCCCACCATTAAAGTCGGATTTCACTGTTACTCCGTCGTGGCTGCAGGCCCTAGGGGACATCATGCTTGCTTATCGTTCCGCAGATCCAGAGGCATCGTCACAGGAGTTTACGAGCGTTTGGAAAACAGCATGGTCCTTCTTCGAAACTAGCAATGCTCAGATACGGAAAGCGGTTGGAGAAGCACTCGAATTGCTTGCTCAATGCATTACATCGAGTATGGCTCGCACAGCTGTAGTGGATGCATTCGATGGTAAATCACCTATCAGGAGGGCTATTGCGCAAATTACGAAAGCTCTGGACTCCTTGGCCTACGCGTCGGCCATCCCGGAGTTGCTGCATGTCGTGTCATCGCTCATCTTGAGCCTCAACATGCGCCTTGAAGATAACAAGCCGGCTGTTGCAGCCGAGACATTGTTGTTACCGTTAGTACAGAAAGTTGCCGACCTTCGGGTTCAGAAAAATTTTGAACATAAAGAGGCTGTAGATGGTGTCATATCGACGGCGATGAGAGTGATGGGACCTGCCGTACTATTAGAGGCAATACCACTAAACCTCGATCCCCAAGACCGGTTCGTGATATCTATATGTCTTTTGCATATTGACAACTCTCCTCAGCCAAGCAGGACGCGAACCTCGCGCTTTCTTGTTACCATTGCTCACCCAGCCGCATCCTTCTCCTTTGGGACACTTCGTGTTCTACTTCGTTCCTCTGAGTGAACGGATTTTTGACCTTCGGAATAAGGCCGAGGCCGAAGGCAGGCAGTCTGAGGCAAAGGTCTGGAATGTGCTCATTTTGCAAATTTGGGCGGGCTTCGCAGGGTATTGTCATGCCCCTGCGGACGCTAAAAGTGCAAGTACCCAAGTGCTCGTCCGGTTCCTTCCACTGATGCCTTGCAGGCGCTCACGCCAGCGTTTTCTCAGCTTTTATCTCAGCTTTTGTACACGCAACCTGATCTTCGTTTCCCGGTGCTCAAGGGCCTTAAATGCTTGGTTGAATCTAGTCTTTCCGCATCACAAGTTGAGCCCGAAGATTCCATTGAAACCATCGTCTTGGGAGGTTCTATAACCCGGGAGGAAGCGGAGCAGAACGTCGCTTTCCTGAAAACGCAGGTGGAGAGCTGGTGTGCTGTATTCTTCAATGTGTTCGGTAGTGTCGACAGAGAGAGCAGGGGATTTGTCGGGGATGTCATCAGGGTTTGGGCAAACATAGCTGACCCCCAGGAAATCAAGAAATCCTATCGCAAAGTCGTTGAGCTGTTCCGGCAGAACCTTCAAAAGCTTGCTCTTGCGCCCGATGTACAGCAGAATGCCAACGTGACTACCATGGCGCAAGATCTAATGATATTGCTCTTGCCTTGCCTAGAATCACAGGAAATGATGTCCCTTGTGCAGATCTGCATGACTAGCGAAGTATTGTGTTGCAAGGACAACGGAGTACAAAAGCGAGGC
>JBBPKE010000040.1:0-28441 GCA_038089095.1 Tylopilus orsonianus | reverse complement strand
CATGGCGCAAGATCTAATGATATTGCTCTTGCCTTGCCTAGAATCACAGGAAATGATGTCCCTTGTGCAGATCTGCATGACTAGCGAAGTATTGTGTTGCAAGGACAACGGAGTACAAAAGCGAGGCCACAAAATTCTCTCCAAGACATTGAGCAGTGGGAAAGTTCAAACTGACGCGCTTGCTACCCTGCAACAACTGGACTCTTTCACCGTTGGTTTGTCTCCTGCCGCTAAAAAGGACCGTCTTATGTTATTTGCCATTCTCATACCAAACGTACCGCCGACGTCATTACATATCATCCCGTCTCTAATCCCTGAGGCTGTTTTAGGCACTAAAGAACCCTCCGAAAAAGCTCGATCTGCTGCCTTTGAGTTGATCGTGCGCATGGGCCATCAGATGAGCAAGGGAGGTCTCGTTTTGAGACAGATGGTCGACGGTATGGATGAAGACGTTGCCCCTGAAGGTTTGTGCTTCGGTTTAAGTGATGTTAAGAAAAACGTAATATTCATATATACCCTCCAGCGAACGCAAGCATAGACGAGTACATGACCATGATAGCTGGTGGACTAGCTGGAGCAACACCCCACATGATTAGCGCAACTGTAACTGCAATATCTCGCCTTGTCTTTGAGTTCAAAGGTCTCTGCACGACTTTCTCGTGTGCATTCTACCCGCTAATGTTCCGCGTTGTGCAGACACAATCGGTTCTCAGATGCAGAATGAAATCTTCACGACTCTTCTCGTTTTTTTGTCCTCTTCAAACCGCGAGATAGTCAAGTCCACCCTTGGATATGTCAAACTTGCGATACACACACTGCCTGCTGACCTCCTTCGACCACATCTGGCCCATTTGGTCCCAGCCCTTCTAGCATGGTCACACGATCACAAAAATCACTTCAAGGCAAAAGTGCGCCATATTTTTGAGCGCATGATACGACGCTTCGGCTGGGATGACGTATATCAAGCCGCAGGCGAAGCACAAGCCTCCAAGGTCCTCGTAAACATTAAGAAACGCAAGGAAAGGGCCAAACGCAGAAAAGCCCACGAAGAGGAGGAGGAGGAAGAGGTAGGACATCGTTACATGATATCCACCCGTTCCTGATGCGTTCATTAGGGACATTCTCGGAAAGTAGCAACAGGAGACGCTTTTGAAGATGTTCTCTATGGAAGCGAAAGCGAACTCGAAGAAGATGACGACAGAGAGCATGCACAGCATGGGGTCGGATCCAAACGCAGAGGCATTAAGCATGAATTACGCCTACGTGTAGACGATGATGAACCGATGGATCTTTTGCATGGCGCTGCCTCGCGAATTACTGGTACGTATTAGGCAAACTCCGAGCGGCGGAAGCCGTTGACATACATCACATAGGCATAAAAGCTGAACGCAGACGAAAATTTGGTCAGGATGCCAACTATTTCAAGACTGACGGGGAAAGTGGGAAGCTGGTCATCCCCGCAGAAGAATCTGACTCGGATATCGAGGTCAGCGCTCACAGGGCCATGGATGCTGCAGGGAATACATACAGGGAGAGTTTCACCTCCGTAGATGGCTTTACGCGCGGGCACAATGGACGCGTCAAATTTAACAAAGACACGAAAAAGCGCAGACGGGAGAACGCGGACGACGATGGAGATATCGAAATGGCCGATGCAGAGACACCAGTGGAGTCCAAAAAGAACAGGCCACGTTCGGAGCTCAAGCTTGGTCACGAATTCAAGGCAAAGGTATGATTCTCGTACAGACGATTAACCTTGACTGTCTCAACGGTGATTGGCATGCAGAAAGCAGGAGGCGATGTTAAAAAGGGAAAAGTCGATCCCTATGCCTATTTACCGTTATCTCAAGCTGCAAAACGAAGAGGCCGCGATCGGATCGGGATTGTTGGAAAGCGATAACAATCTCATATGTAGAAAATGCCCTTGTCGTGGTGTAACGCACAGAAACCGTCAACCGTATAGTGTCTGATCGTGAGGTGTGCCAAAAAGGCCATGAGCCCATGCTATAGGCTGCATCCAGGAAGACACGACTGTTGCAACTCCAAGTGTCTTGGTGACAACCGTCGCGAGGAGCTGCGCATCTAACCTATTGTCCCCCTCCATAGCGTACTGTAACAAACACACAGTCGGGATCTGCCATGAATTTGGAATGGACGATAGCAGCCTGTGGGTAATGCCACCACCGGGGATGAATGGCACTCGCCGGGAACTGTCCTCTGGATGGCGATCTCGGGATAATGGGGAAGAATAGGGGGGGACCGGTAGATTGGCTAGAGAAGCAAGTGGACCTCCGACCAGAGGTGGAGATAGTGGAAGCTGGATGAACGTTGTCGGCGTGCTGTTGGAGAGCTCGCTGAGATTGTACTTGGTCGAGATCTCCATCGTACTTACAGCATTTGCCTATCTGTTCTGTCGGTCGTGTCAACACCACCCATGAAGATTACTGCCGATACCCCAGAGTCACGAATAAACTCAAGGAGAGCGTCTGTGAATTGTTGTTTGAACGACTGTCGATGACGACGAGTTGGCGAGAGTTATCATGTACAATGGTCGGCAGTAGTTGCCCACCTTGAGCACAGGCGAACGTTGCTGGATGACCGCGATCTTGCTGGTGGCATCGCCGAATACTGCTCCGAATACGACTCGAGATGTTCTACGGAAGCAAAGTGCACGATGCGGACTTACGCTCGATAGGCGTCGTCAGTCCGGCGGTGCCGTCTTCGCGCGCGCCGACAACTGGAACCAAATACTGTGGGTCAAATACGCCCACACGACCTAGCTTGAGTGACGCGATAAGGAGATCGGCCGCTAATTGCGCTACATTTCCGACGGATACGATAGGCTGCGTGCGATCGCCTCGATGAGGTTCGAGAAAGAGAGTACAGTGCGCACCACGAGCAGAACCCTCCCAGGGAGCTTATACGCGATATTGAGTGGTCGATAGAAGGACATTCCGATACACACTATAGTCACGACAGTGAACCTTACTACCAGCCAGGAGCGTATCGTGTTTATGCCTACAAATCTGCTTTAAACGGCAAACGACACTGTATCCCCGTGGATGTTGTAAACTTGACTAGCACGCTTTAGCTTTCCTTATACGGTAATTATTACATAAGCTTAGAGCGTACATTTTGCTACAGTCCTCTAGTTTATTTTCTCAGTAGCTTGACATCTACTGAGGTTCTCATAGTTCCACTTAACCTCTGCACAGCATCCTTTCAATAGTGAAAACTACGAAGTATGGGTACAAGACTATCTCTATGGTGAATGGTGGAGGTAAGTGCATCGTGCACGTGGATGACTAGTCTGGTGACCATCCTATGAGGCAAGCTGTCGATAGGGGCAGAGCGGATTCCCATGGTCATGTGACTGAAAACCCCTTTCAAGACTTATCCCGGCGGCGATAAGTCCTGGGGTACCACATCTTTGCTCCGTTCCAGCTATCAGGAGTTCTTGCTCACCACACATCTACTTAACACCTCGCTTCGTATCCCTTGATACGTAGCTCTGCCTCCTGACTCGCAAGCCTATTTCTCTTCAAAGCCTCAGGCCGTACTGAGTGGCACAATGAACGGGTCGACGACCACACACCTGGGCAATCAGAACGACTCTCGGCGTCGCAGCGAATCAAATGGGCCTTGGATATTCTATGAGCTGGCCGGATCTCGCTTCTTGACCTGATGATCAAGGTCTTCGATCAGAATGAATCAGTGCATGCTCCATACCGCGATCAAACGTATATGCTTCCGGATCGCAAGAAAAGTGGAAAGTTGGCCATGTTCCTCGACACCGGGTACAAAGATAAGCGTGGTCAACAACAGCTTATGCACTGGATGCAGCCTTATGCGATCGACTTGGTAACTGACGGGATCTACGACGAAATGGATGCTGTGAAGGTCGCACTACGAGGAACCATCGACTCGATCACACCGGATTTCCTGAAGACCTGGGACTTTAACTCGCCGATGGATCATGTCGCTGTGTAATACTGTCCGGCACTTTCCAATGTCTTACAGCGCGCTTCGCAGACGGACACTGCAAGGGAGAATAATAGGATCAAAATAGGTTGCTATAGGCAGCTTGTCATCGAGAACTTCGTGCTCGACTTCGTAAAAAGTGCTGAGCAACAAATTAGAGAGAGCGAGAATAAAGAGTTGAAGTGCCATAGTGGGAGAATAAGTCATAAACGAGCCCCATCGATGACTTGTCGACTTTTGCGCTGACATACCATCGCCCATCGGCCTGACCGGTCCTGAGATAACAAAATGATGTTAATTAATTTTCATATTCTATAATTTAATTACTTTATCTTAATTTCGATGGCAAAAACAGATATTCTTTCATTGGCTGATAGTTACATGACCATGAGAATCCGCTCTGCCCCCAAATTTTTCATGAGATTTACTAGACTGTCTATCGATGGCTTGCCTCATGGACGGGCTGGTCACCAGACTAGTGAATGATGCCAATATAACGATTGGCCAAATAAGTAGTCTTAGGGAATTACTTCAACTTCTCTACCATCTCAGGCACAACTTCGAAGAGGTCTGCGACAAGCCCAACATCTGCGACCTGGAATATTGGGGCGTCGGGGTCCTTTACAGCATCAGACAACGATGTATCAAAGAAACGCGTAACACGTACCTTGTTGACAGCAACAATGAGCTTAGAATCTTTCATGCCAGCAAGGTGTTGGATTGCTCCCGATATTCCAAGCGCCATGTACAACTCAGGTGCAACCACCTTACCAGTTTGTCCTACTTGCAATGAGTTGTCCGCGTAGCCCGCGTCAACAGCTGCTCGCGAAGCGCCGACTGCCGCTCCCAGTGCATCGGCGAGAGGGTATAAGGTGGACTGGAATGTCTCAGCGTTTTTGAGTGCACGTCCACCAGATACCACTCTGCTGGCAACTCCCAAGTCGGGACGATCAGACTTGCTCAGTGAAGTGGAGATGTGGTGGGATGGAGAATCGGGAATCTCCACCGGATCAAGGACCTCCGTGTCGGCTTCCGCTTCACCCGGTACGGCAGCGGGGAAGGCGGTCGACCGCACAGTGAAAAACTTTATAGGTATCGAGGGTGGTGCTCGAACTGTTGCAACGGCATTTCCTGCGTAGATCGGACGAGTAAATGTCGTGCTGTCGGAAGAAGCGTCGTGCTCGACTGACGTAATGTCAGACACTGCTGGAACATCAAGCTTGGCAGCAACTCGAGGGAGGATGGATCTGGCGGATGACGAGTGTGCTGAGACGACGTGGGTAAACGAGGAGTTGCTAGAGAGGATCTTCTCCAAGAGTAGGGCGACAATCTCCGGTAATGGAGTAGAGTACTGTGGAGAGACAGAATGAAGTACAGTATCTAGCCCCTTCATCCTGCAACGGTGAACACATCAGCAGGCGTTCTGAGACTGGAGAGGTAGACATGCTTCTTTGCCTTGTCTAATACACCTGGAACTTGGTCCGGTGTGCCTGCAAGGAGGCCGGTCACTTTGCCACCCAGATGGGAAGCGGCGGACAGCGCGGAGAGTGACGCAGAGTCGAGTTCACCATCACGATGCTCCAGGAAAACCAGCGCATGCGGCGAGGGAGACGTGGTATATCTTCGAACGAGCGCCCTGTTGAACGCTGCTGCTCTGATACGGAACATGGATGACGATGGGTGGTGTCCATCCCGGGCCCCGGTACACTCCTTCTCCGCAGCCACGTGATTCAATAACTCGCTGCTTGATGCCACGGTAAGCTCGTATCCATTCCCTCCATTGCAAATGTCATTGCAGGGGTTGATATCTGGCTCCGAGTGTGCCGTGCCTTCCAATCCGTTGGCACAGGTCCTCAAGCACACCGAAGGCGACAGGAGCTTGCAACAGGTGTGTGATCCCCCAGCGGTCTCTGGGAATCAGATGGTACAACAGTCTCGCAGGATCGGGTCGCAGGACCTTCATCTTTTCATGTATGGCAATCTCTTCCATTCCTCTAACCTCCAATAAAGTTTCCCTACAGTTACAGCATCTCCCGGGAAGTGCACCAGCTCGCGCCGCAGAACAAGATGTCGAGATGGCAAGACAGTTTTTCGGAGGACCAATGGCTTCGTCGGCCCCATCTCTAGCACTTACACACCCCGGCCCTCATGTAGGGCTTTCCAGCTTGCCCGAGGTCAATGGAGGGTTCGATCTTAACCAAGTTTGGGCCAGAGGGATGCAACAGCCGGCGTTCCGGGACAACGCAACACGAGCTCAGTGGACCTCTGAATTTTGTGGGGTAGCCAATCCAGCCACTTCAGGATCTTCTGCACAGCAGCCGCCACAACAAATCTCGGATAGTACGTACAGACACTTGTTTCGGCGCAATCGCTGAAGCTGGATCAACCAGCACAGCGTCATCACACTGGTCTCGGCATTCCGTATAATTATGCCATGCCTGCTACCATGTATGGATCCAATTTAGTTGGCCCTGCCATGCACCAAAGCTTCAGCACCACCCCTACCACCAAGTCGTTGGATAAAGGGAAGTCCAAGGCCCAAGACGCGGAATTTGAAGCTGCATTTGCGCAGGCCGCTGCCTCGCTCAGAATCACTGACACGGATAGTTCTCCTAAGATCGAGGAATTGGAGTCCAGTTCTGCAGCCATCGAGTCGGTGACTGAAGAGGTCAGACCAAGCGCAGACTTCTCCGAGTTAGTCTTCGTGCATGTGTCTTGCTGCGATCCTTATGCTTTATCAGGGTCTTGGAGCGCCTGCAAGAGTCCGATGCCTTACCGAATGGCACAGACTTGGCGAAGTGGGAATCAGACTTCAATCAGCTCATGACAGCCCAGCGCGAAGAATTGGAACAAGATTACAGTGGAGCGATCCAAAATGCATGGGAGGGTGGATTAGGTGAATTTTCCGACAGCATGAATAATTCCAAGTTCGACGAGCTTGGATACCCGATTTTGAGCGATTATATCTTCGGTGAAGCTTCCACTGCCTTTCTTCGCGCGTAAAGTTGTTGATGTCGGATCAGAACAAAATAACCCATTTTTGCAACCCTCAACATCTGTCCGATCGCCGTTAAGTGAGGCGAAGGCACTCCTGGATCGCAATGGGTCGTTATCGGAAGCTGCACTCCTATTAGAAGCTGCTATACAGACAGGTGAACTTGGTGAGCGAGGATATGAGGCTTGGATACTTTTAGGAGAAACTAGAAGCATGGACGAGCGCGAGGAACAAGGCATGCGCGCTCTGATGGAGGGAGTTCGGAGGGCAGAAGCCGCCGGTGCAGACGGGGCGGGCATGTTGGTATGAATATGCTGTATCTCGAAGTGCCGACGTGTTCACCTGTCTCATCCTAGTCGCTTGCCATATCATTTACTAATGAGGCATTTGATCGGGCGTCATATCACATGCTCTGGCGCTGGTTGCATGCACGGTTTCCGACGTTCCAGATGCATGATGATGTTGAAGTGGCTATTAGATCTAATGCTACATGGGACTCCCACGATCGACTCACTGATGTCTTCCTGACACTCGCAAGACAGCAGTATGAACAGGGTGTAGTTGATGCTGACATACAGGTAGGACTCGGTGTCCTGTCCTACAACAAAGGGGAGTATGATCGTGCAAAGGATTGTTTTGAGAGTGCGTTGTCTCAGCGTCCTCAGGTGGGTCTTGCGAAGAATTTTTGGATGTTACTGACATATTCTTGTTGGCAGGATTATCTCCTGTGGAATCGGCTTGGTTCATCTTTGTCGAACGGGAATAAACCTGAGGAAGCCCTAGGCGCCTACAGAGAGGCATTAAGTCTCCGTCCAACGTACACGCGTGCGGTTTACAACGTCGGAGTTGCTTGTGAGTGACATGAAGTCGGCTTGTTGGATCCTGTCGATGGTTTTACAGGTCTGAACATTGGTGCCCACAAAGAAGCTGCGGAACATTTTCTTAGTGCTTTAGAATTACAAGGGGCAACAGGGGACAGGCAAACGAGTGATCAGCTTTGGCTTACTTTGAGACGTGCTTTCCTACAGATGGTAAGCCAAATCATTAGTTCTATCACTTCTCCTAAAGGCATCAATCTCGAAGAACCGCAACGATCTAGCGGAGTTGGCCAAACCCGAGAGCCACTCTTCATTGAACGTTTTCCGGCAGCACGGTTTTGATTTCTAGATATGCGGCCCAGTTGATTGTATGAAATAGAAGCCGGACTCACTTATCGTTTGTCCTTGTCCCCGTGTCTATCTCATCACGTATTAACTATTGCCCACGAACCGGCCAACTTGGTAGTAATTAGCTGTTGTGATGAGTCGGTCCAATCTGTATAACGCCACAACCGCTTGACAAATGTAGAGCTGTGATTGGACGAAGGTTGTCAAAAAAAAACGGGCGTTGAACTTGCGGACTTTCCGGCGTGGTGGTTGTTACTAGTGCACCTAAGCGTAGCTATAGTACCCGCACAGGTTATCGTGGCAAGTCAAACATTTGCGATTCCGAATCATCTCCGGGAAAAGTTCTACTTCTGTTTTTCAATCCCCAGGTTGGATTGGCCGGTTTATCATACATCGTGTTTTTTTTTACGAAGCGATGCCAGATTCCAACCCCAGAGCGGCCTAACGGGAAGCCGCCGTGGGTGAGATGAGTAGAAAATATGCTGAATCTGGATAATTTAGAGCAACTGCGCTGGTCATGGGGTATTGTAGCGAAGCACACTCGGACCGGTCTTAAGATTATAAGTAGGTCAGAGTCGGAACCTCACAGCCTTTGGAGTGATTTGCGCGTACAGTCCTTAATCATGTCCGGCGTCGAGATGTGAGTCCACAGTGCTTTTTATTCCGAATCAATAATCAGCGTTCAACTTTTGTTGCTTGCCAATAGTCACACCATTCCTAAACCCTCAGGGACTTCCATCGACTCGAATGTCAAGCTCAACAAAATTTCTAGTCAGTTGACGCAGACCAAGGTAGGCCTATTCTATCAGTTTTTGACGCGATAAGACACAGATCATTGAACAAGTGGATACAAGGTCCGGGGTGGAGCTCAAGCCATGCGTTCGCAATTTGTATCTCCTTCAGTGATATGTTTTAATACGTTCCTCGCAGTCTACGCCACTGGTCTGACCGAAGAGGATATGAACAAGCCCCAGGTATGAGTATACTTCTAGATCTGTTCTGTATCTGCTGACTTTCTTTTATAGATCGGTATCTCTCCGATCTGGTGGGAGGGTGAGTGCACGTGTTGTTATTGCAAGGCGCCCACTTGAGGAACATCAAGGCAATCCGTGCAATATGCACCTTGTGAGCTAGGTCAACCTTGCATTGCCTACCAGTTGTGCTGATTATGTTCAAACAAAAAAGCTCGATCTTGCAAAAAAGATCAAGGAAGGTTGCAAGGAGGAAAATCTCGTTGGTCTTCTTTTTAATACTATTGGTGTCAGGTCTGTAGCCAAATTAGAGTCTCGTTGATACTCACCTCACCATTTACAGCGATGCAATCACCATGGGTACTGATGGTATGTTTTATACCTTGCCGCGGAGTACGCCTCCTTATTCCTTGTTCCACAGGAATGCGTTATTCGTATGTATTTACCGGATAGTCGAGGGCAGCCAGGGAACTTGAGTTGACTTGCATCATCATAGGCTGCCTAGTCGCGACTTGATCGCGGACTCTATTGAAGCCGTGAGTGACTTGGGTGGTTTTAATTGCTAGTGGCTAACAACGAAAAAGGTTACTATGGTAGGTTGGACAATGTTTGCTGCGATGATGCAGCCTTATGAGCTCGAATTTGCCTCCCACTTTAAAGGCCCAACATTATGATGGCAACATCTCCGTTCCAGGATGCGATAAGAACATGCCTGGTGTTCTAATTGCTGCCGCTCGCCACAACCGTCCCACCATAATTGTGTATGGCGGAACCATTCAAGTGGGCACTCGCCACGTCGATTGCCCTGCGATGGGATACAAGAAGGGTGACACTGTGAACATCTCGGATGCTTTCGAGTCATATGGTGCGATACATTCCATCTCATTCCTTTTTTGTGGTACCTAGGGTTATCAGGTGCATATGCGGTCGGTTTCATCAACGACGAGGAACGGTTTGACGTGGTCAGGCATTCTTGCCCTGGCCCAGGTGCATGTGGTGGGATGTATACGTGAGCAAATGCTTCTCAATGTTTAAGTCGTACATGAACCTTGTGATGCAGAGCAAATACTATGAGTTCTGCCCTAGAAGTTTTGGGGATGTCCTTGCCGTATTCCTCTAGTACTCCGGCGGTTTATCCAGGTGAGCTAAGATTCTCAAGTCAACGATCAGAATTCATCTTCTGTCGACAGAAAAAATTCAAGAATGTTTTAGGGCTGCAAAGTACATGAAACGTCTGCTAGAGCTGGACTTGAAGCCACGAGATATTCTTACCCGCCAGTCGTTCTTAAATGCAATTACTATCGTCAACATTCTTGGTGGATCAACCAATGCAGTACGTCTATTAATTTTTCCGAGTCATGTACCTGATAGCTGGAAGGTACTCCACTTGCTCGCCGCTGCACGAGCTGCTGATATACCTCTCACGATCGATGACTTTCAGGAAGTTTCTGATAGAACACCTTACATTGCCGACCTCAAGTACGCATTCCTCCTGACTCGTAAAGTTTCTTGAGCTAACCATACACAAGGCCTTCAGGCAAGTACTACATGGAGGACGTGCACAAGATTGGTGGAATCCCGGCCCTGCTTAAATATCTTCTTAAGCACACCAATCTGATTGATGGTAGTCAGATGACTGTCACGGGAAAGACACTCGCGGAGAATCTCGAGGACGTACCAGAACTTGACTTTGAAACACAGGATGTCATCAAGAGGGTGGAGAACCCGATCAAACCCACAGGTCATTTAACAATTTTGCGCGGAAGTCTGGCGCCTGGAACTGCTGTCGCTAAATTGACCGGAAAAGAAGGGTTGAGATTCGAGGTCCGCCTTTTGCGCTCTGCTGGATCCCAGAGTCACATTCCTGACTCGCAAATATGACAGGGGGTTGCCAAGTGCTTCGACAGGTAGAGTTTACCTTGGGGCTCTGGGACAAATGCTGAGTTTGTTATTAGTGTGCACGATTTCTATCCCTCCCTCGAAAGAGGAGAGATCAAACAGGGCACCGTCTTGATCTTTAGATACCAAGGTCCGAAGGGTGCACCAGGGATGCCCGAGGTCTGCTACTTGAGTTATACATCCCTCACATTCCTAACAGGCCTTTGTAGATGTTAGGTAAATTCGGGAGCAGGTCACTCGGATTGTTCTCTCACCGGGTTGGTCATAGGTCCCACTGCTGCTTTGATGGGAGCTGGTTTTGGAAACTCGACTGCTCTCATCACTGATGGACGTTTCTCCGGAGCGTCCAGAGGATTCATCATTGGTATGAATGCCGTCTCGGGGACCTGCGTCACGTGTTTATGCGCTCCTCCCAGGCCATGTTGTCCCTGAAGCAGCCTTAGGTGGCCCTATCGCTCTCGTCAAAGATGGCGATCGCGTCATCATTGACGCGGCATCGCGAACCATCAATTGGCTAGTGGACGAGGGTGAGAAGGCTGTGCGCAGGAAGGAATGGGAGGGTTCGGGTAAGAATGCCCTGAAGGAAAGGAGGGGTATTCTCTACCGGTATGCAAGGGACGTCGCAGTAAGTGATGTTCAGTTCAACTCTGCTCTTGCCAGCGCGTTGCTGATTCGGTCGTTGCAAAAGCCGGCCAGTGAAGGTGCATACTGTGATTAATTCTCAGAGCTGCTTGTCTGCTGTACTGCTGTGTGTATGGGCTGTTTTGTGTACGATATTAGCCGGTCGAAACGCGCTATTGGATTGCGAAGTATGGCCGTAAGTAGACTCGGTCGGAGTGAACTTATCGTTCAACAAGATGTCGCACACCGTCACAGCGACTGCTTCGTACATCCTCAACAAGTACTCGCGCTCTTACCCGCCTGTGTCGTCCGTTGGGCCTTTAACTCCAGTTGAATCGGAATGGCAACATTTTACGAATCCGGTCATGAAGATCATCCTAGAGGTCAAAAAGTCACCTTCCGGACAGTTGATCTCTATGCGCCTAAGGATACTATGGAGCTTGTATACGGACTCTAGCGAAATGCATATCGATCAGAGGGAAGTTACTTTTGTGAGCAACCATTTCGATTGTTCGCAGGTACGTCTGACGCCGTTCGTTGCAGGAAGACCTGGAGCTCTTGTCTTTTTCGGCTTTGCCGACATTCCAATCGTCAGTCTCCCAATCAGAGCAGAGCCTTCGCCTCAAGGCGGTATACCGTGATGCAATAGTCGGCATCCGCTACCTATATCCGAGCATCGTGCCTCCCGGTTCTCTTCCGGCGAGTCACTGTGTGGGTCATGACTAAGACTTGCTTTCCTGATATTCTACTCGTCAGACGTACCGTCGCTTCCAAATCACATTCAGGGACACGCTAGATGCCTCAAGATTCATCGATGCCATCAAGTCCGTATGCCCGTGCAAAGCGAATCCGCAATCGACTAATACTATCAACCGACACTCTACGATGCTCTCGACGTCGCAGACACAGGCTTCGACGACCGTATCAGGCTCCACACCCTTGCGACCAACTGGATTGTCTTGCCATCGGAGCATGGCTTCTGCACCCATCGCCGACCCTAGGGCGCCGGTTCCGTCGACTATGGCATACCACCCTCAAGAGAGCCAAACTTTTTCTACAGTCGCATCCTCCTCCGTGGAGGCGAGTCTATGTTCGGACGATTGTACTCTTGTGACAGGCTCCGAGATGTCCCATGGAACAGACGCGCACGAGGACCATCGAAGAGATGGTCTACTCAAAGCGCGTGGTGGACGTATCGCTGCTCAAAATTCCGTGCCGAGTTCGTCGCAGCCTTCGTCTTTGGACCAAAGCTCATCAATGCCTCCACCTCCTGTTCCACGGCGTGTAACACACTCTTCTGACACGGTGGACCAGGGACCACCGAGAACGGTAAATACAAGTGACGAGAGATCCCACTTTCTTGCATCTCTGAGCAAGCATCCCTCTCTGTACGAACTGCCTCGAACTGATCTGGAAACCATCGTTAGTCAGGTCATCCGAGAAGAAGGATTCCTTCATCTGGTAACATGGAAATGCGACATGATACTGCCCTTGACTCACGTCGTTGTTCCTCAGCTCGAGTCTCTCGACTCTTTATGGGCCATCAAGGGACTCCTTGGTCATTGATTGATTGACACTGTCTTGCGATGCCACTTTCCACATTCATGTGTTACAGTACTGAATCCAAACTCTTTATTCACTATACTAGTCTGCACGTGAGGCGAGGGGCACACCCTCTAGTGCATCAAGTGACGTGCCAGCGACCTGCAGTTCGTGCACGCTTTCGAGACCCACCCCACGAAGGATCCGGCCGATTCCCTCCTTTTTCATACCTTCTAGTTCCGACTCGCTCTTGGCGAGTAGCATGCCTGCATAGCCGAGTGAATTTACACTGACAAGTTCTTGCGTCTCCTCGATCTTGTAGGTATCGTGTCGTCGAGGTATCAGATACATGTGCTGCAAAGTAAGGATGACGTTGTAGGAAGGAGAACCCAGGGGGTAATCGGGGTCGTGTCGTACGGTTGATATGACCAGATCGAGCAGCGACAAAAAGGGGGGGAAGAGCGCCTCACTCAGTTCAGTTACGGACAGGTCTCCCGAGAGAGCAGGAAGGCGGAACACATGATTGGCATAAGGTAACGAAGAAATCGCAAAGGGTTTCCCTGTATGCAATTCCTTTAGTTTCGTATCGTGCATCACGCTCGAATTCAATTACCGGTAACCTCGAGCGTCATTTTCCTAGCAAGTTTTTCGACGGGCGGACCGTCGTTCTCGACCTCGATAAATTGGACATGTTTGTGAGGTTGGCTCGCACCGCTGTTTGGCCCACCTGATGCATTGAAGCTATAGTGCCGTCTGATCGGATCTCGGGTAAGGAACACTCACAGTTGTAAAAAGCGATGAAACACTTATTCGCCTGTCGAGCGGCGAGCAAGAGTTGATAAGTCTGTACCAAATCCTGTGGAGACAGGGGCGAAGTCTGCGGCTGAAATTCTTTGATCGCAGTTTGGGTTGATGATCACAAACGCCGTTCACGGCGCTCAGGTACGTACCCCTGGTTACTAACAAAAAATGGCATGGAGCCACGGAGAACTTGTTCACCTGGGTAGCCGGACCGGTCACGACTCTAGCTTGTGGCGACAGCGATCAACCCACTCACCAGGACGACGTAATCAAATGACTCGCCTCCGTATTCCAGGGACAGTTCCCCTATGTACAACTGTGGAATGTAGGGCGGAGCGAACGGATCTTTTTTGGCTTCGGCAACGGAAAGGGAGGGTTGGCCCGGAGCCTCCTGATCCACAGGTTTTTTCTGCAGTGCGGTGCATAATCGCAGCTCGAACTAAAAGCGCAGGTGAAACTCGGCATCCGGCACTGCAGAAATCTCACCTTCAGACCGATATCCTGGTGATCGTAGACCACTGATGGGAAGAGGATTCGTTCACCAGACTCGCTTGCGCGCTTAAATTTCTCAGGCAGCGCAGCAACGATCTCGGATGGCTGCATGATTGTACAAGTGATAAGCTGTTGGATTGCCAGCAGTACTTATCTAGCGGCACCGTAATTACGAATCACGCCGTGGCGTGCGAGCGCCGTCTCTATTTGACGAGGCAGCAGACCAACGAGGATGATGGCAACTAAATTACAATAACGAGGGAACACAAACGCTCAGACTACAAGTGGGAATAATGTTTTCGGATGAGGGACCTGGGGTTGTAGCACCGCCAATCATGATCACGGCCGCCCGGGCGTGAGGTACTATGGGGCAGTGTCAAGGAACATGACACGCACGACTGCCACATCGCGGAAGAGTCAGCGTCACGCCTGGCCGGCTCGTCCCTTGTCAGCCTTTGGGCGCTCTATGTGCTCGCCAAGGGTGAGCGCCCTGATATAGAAGACGGCGGCTATCAGCGACCAAAGGCAGGCGTTCGTGCCCTGGGCGGTTGCATGGTCATTACGCGGGAATGCTCGAGTACATAGTCTGTCGACATACCTGGTAGAAGAGCACCGCAAAGAAAGATTGCAGGACGAGCAACACGATCCTCAATGGTATGCTACGATGTACGGACCATCCTTTGAGAAGGGGAAGGGGAAATTCCAGTGCAATCATTATGAAGCCCAGGACCATCGTGACAATTTGGACAATGGGAAATTTGACGATGACGGTCATAAATACATTGACCTTTGGAGTGGGTCTACGAGAAGGGGGGCGTCGGCGGGGATGAATTCCAGACAGCGGAACAACATACTGAATGCCACCTGGGTTGCGGAGAACACCGCCGATGATATCCCAAAAGAACTTGCGGAAGAGTATGCCCCAGAAACCCGCCCACACTGCGTCTGATATTACGGTCAGAGAAGACGGAGCTCGAAGCTGGAAAGCACACGCACAGGTGCTTGCCGCGATAGAGATGAGGCGGCTCAGATCATGCCAGACTAGATTACCCATTGGTGGACTAGGGGTGGTGGTGCAAAGAGACGAGTGTCGAGGCCAGCCCCGAGTGGAATTGTGCAGAGAGTGGTGGGAGGAAAAACGAGTGTTCTCCGAGAGGGAATGCCAGGGAATCCGAGTTTTATAGGGCGCAACGCTGCAAAGCGGTGGAAAAGGGCCGTCTCTGGCAAGTTGCTTCTCCGCCTCAGTCGGGTTATCCGAGTGTCCTGAGCACGTGTGGCCCTGCTATCATCCCATGATCCACCATGTCCAAGAAAAAGCCAAACAAACCCCTACTCCCCCCAGCATCTCAGGGTCTCATCCCCCTGGGCCCGAGGCAGCTGCAGACAAAGTATCACGGGAAGCGCGACGAGCATGGCCTCAAGCCCTCGACCTCTCGCGCGCTTGTCCTACGTAACGGCAAATACGGCGCGCGCGGAACGGGTGAACTCGTGCTTGCCGGACGGATATCTGGCAGGGAGAAGCTCGATCTCTTGGCTGGTGCGTCCCCCGCCATCCTCAACACAGCTCCTCACGCCCTCCTGCAGAAGACCTCGTATCGCAGAAATCGCGTTCGGCTCTCATGGCTCCCTTCAACCTGGACAAGTGCATCAAAATCGCCGATTCGCAGTACAATGGTATGTTTACACGCATCCGTCCTATCGCGTTCTCCAAACCCTCACCCCCTTCAAGCTTACCTTGACGACATTACTAATCTCAAGGACCCTGACTTGTTCCACGATAGGATCGTGGCCGAGTTGGTCGCAAGATCCCCCCAGGGCATGAGAGATAGCCCGCAGTCTGTTCGAAACGCTTTACACCTCGCTTCAGTCATATCGACTAGGTATAGTCTTTCGATCCACGTCCCTTGTGCATTCATCTTCCTCTCAGGGTACACAATGCCTACATGGTGGCCTCAGGATGGAAACTTGTCATCGATATCCTCCGCGACCTGCAGAAATCTGGTTTGAGTGACACAACAGTCCGTGCCCAACTTCAAGCCAATGACAACATACGCACACGATACTTGGCCTTGTGCGACATACTTGGCGTTTTGGTTGACCTCGGACAAGCATATTTCTCTATTCTCGCCATGACCACACGTATGCCATTCTATATACGCTGATATCCATGTCTAAATGTCCACTCAGCGCACTACTCTCGGTACTTCAAAGAAGTCGATAACGTGAACCTGGGGGAGCCTTCAATAGCCTTTGACTGGGCCGGCCTCAAGGATGCTTGCAAATCCTTCCTAGATTCCATCATAATCGAGTTATGTTTTCCTCGAGCACCATATCCGAAGCGAATCTTGTATCATATCTTGCATGACGCCGTTAATGAATCCCCGAGGGAAGCCAAGAGGTTCCCGCAATTGATGTGGGATGCTGTTGGGGACCTTTCTGTAACTATCTATCCTTTGGTTCCCTCGGGTGTGTCATGCAGGGAATGGGCTGACGTTGTGTCCAGGTTTCGTTAGAACTGCAAGAACTCTTGGAGAGCGCTCTTTTAGGTCCCCAAGGCGAGAAGCTCAAAACCCTTCCACGTCAAATGCCAGAGCAATACAGAAGGTGGCTTGACGCTCAGATTTACTCGAGACAAGCGTCAGAATTATACGCAAACTTCAAGGGCCTTGTCAACCCCTTGGAAAGAACCAAGGATCTCTCTGTACTTGACAATATGTGGAAGTTTATAAATCTCGTATGTTTTCTGTGTTTGTCCAAAGTTCTTGTTCTGATCCTGAACAGAACTACGAAACAGCCTCCGGTCTATCTATTGATTCACTTTGGGGATTGGGCGAAGCACTCTGCCGTGCTCCGCAGTGGAGCTCCTTCTATATGCCAAGCCTTCGCACTTATGACTCTGATTCTGACGACGAGAACACCCCTTTTAAGAGCGCCTGTCAAAAAAGACTAGGAAAGAAGAAGAAACAAAGGAAGCTTCTTGCAATTACTGACGGGCGCGGGGACGGGGACGGGGACGACGACAGTTACGCTTCCTTGCCTGAGCTCCAGTCTTTATCAGATAGCTCTGCTGAGAATGACGAGGGTATATTTGTCTCAGAGGATGAGGGGGAGGATGAGGATGAGGATGAGGATGAGGATAATGAAAGCGACTATGACGACGAGACCGATTATGGCTCGGAAGAGGAAGAACTGTATCGAACAATGTTAAGGGAAGCAATGGACGCCGCGATGGAGATACCTGAGCTATTCGACCCAAAATCTAATGTTCCCGAATTTGATGCACTGGCGGAGGAGAGAAAGGGGAATCCATTTTTGAAACTCCTTGGGTCATTAAGAGGCGAGATGGCTACAATGCTCTCTGGAGCTACAGGCACTAATATTTAACAGGGCGTATGTTTTCCCCCGATCCAAAGCTCAGCTCGACCACACGTACGGAGCCACTAAAGAGCGTCTTTGGACAGAAAATCCAGACTGCTCAGGCTTCGGTTAAACCAACTGCTACCTCAGCGCAGCGTACTAAAGTCTCTAATGGCGGTAAAATTGCACCTTCCCGAAGCAAGGAATCCCCCTCAGGTGCCTAGACGATATCAAAGTGTACCTGGATCTCGCTAACATTACTCTTAGGCACTATCCCTGAAGGGGGAAAAAACTATTGTGCCACAGTTGAGGACGCGGACGAGGAGGGTGTTTCCTCTGTCACAGGCAAAAAGAGGAAGAAGAAACCAAAGAAGAAAAAGAAGAAGACCAGTCAGCTGCAAACAGTTCAAGAGGACGTTGCGACCGATGTATCAGCACCGAAAAATATTTCGAACATGCCTGCCGAGAAACCCATCATATCGGCCCCGTCAAAGAATGTTTCTGGGAGGGAGTCTGTTATCTCGACCCCACCGACGAGTATTGCTTCGAACACGCCGACAGAAACACCTACTAAACCACCTTCGAATAAGCTTCCCCCATCTAACGCATCTACAAATTCTATCGCACACATGTCGACAGCTTCGCTACCTATCGAGCCAACTGTTGCCCGGTCCGCTCACTCTTTCCTACAGGAGCGGGGTATACCAAAGGAAAAGATTAAATCACGTCCTGACCATGCATCCCTGTTCTCAGATAAAAGGGGATTCCTTTCGAAACTCGGCTCTAACAACAGGATACCCAAAGAGAAAGGAGACGATTCGGCTGTTAATAAGAAATTTACATGGTTTTCTAAACTGGGTAAAAGAACAGCCGGATACATGCGCCAGCTGCTTCACGTCCGTGCGGACGAGAAGGCTGGGTCATTGAGGTGGGAACACTTCGTCAAGGTGAGTCACGCTACGTGTCGTTCATGTCCCATGATCAATGATATTTCAGGTTATGCGAGATATGGGATTCAAGTATGATCCAAGCACTGCAGGATCGTCTGTTCGCTTCGATCCGCCGAATCCAATGGATAGGGTGAGTTTTACCGATTCTCGGCTTGCTGGATTGTTAACATGGTGCCTGGCAGTCTATTACAGTTCATAAGCGTACGTTCTTTCTTGCACTTCCGGTTGTTCCATCAATTCAAGTTTACGGAAATTTGCAGCTCACCCCGACTCGACGCTCGAGGCGTGGCATCTGAGAGACATCGGAAAGAAGCTAAGGAACTACTACGGTTGGTCAGAAGAAGACTTTCTAAAGCGAGCTAACACCGTTTGAGGGTGCGCTATCTGTACACTATTACTGTGTTGCATCAACATTCGTCTTATATAATGATACAGTACATGTAAACATTTCGAAGATTTCCGAAACGTTGTATGTATCTATAGTAATCGAAGTAGTAGCGTGAAACCATTCACTTGATTCAAGACGAACTACTTTTGCCGCAGGTCTCCGCTTGTGAGTTTCCGATGATGATGTTGAATGGATCAAGGTAGTGAGATATATCGTACCCAGCACGGGGCTGATTTACAGGCACTCACATTGGCCTGTATTGACGGCATCGATCAAGGTATCCTCCCAGTCCTCTGCAAGCGCTCGAGAAAACGCACGATCGCTTTGCCTTGACGAGACCTTCACAGAGGACGATGATCTGGGCCGTGCCGTTGGAATTATTTCATTGCTGACATTGCCAGTTTCGTGCATGCGCGCAAGAAAAGTGTTCCGTGTCATGATTTCACCGCCACACATCTTGTGAAAAGCTAGCTAGATGCAGGGCCGAGGCAAGTCGAAACCTCGAGTTACCTCGAAGTGAAGGGATCGGTTCTGGGGATTTAGACGGCGCGTTATTTGAATCACCATACTGGAGATGGGATCAGCGGAGAGCGGGCGGAAAATGAGCTGTCATCACTTATGAGCAGCAGGGCGGTCCTCTTCCGGATGGTTTGCTAGATCCAGGGCCCAAAGCACCCAGGTCTGCAACGCGGCTCCCCAAGTGTTGATCCATTTAGAGAGTGCGGTATGCAACGCACTGGACTCTGGGTTTCTGGGCAGGTTTTTCTCGGAGGACCGCCGCCTGACCACATCTCGATTTGTGGGTCCTCTACGCAGCCACTTGGCATTCTTTGGAGCGGTATCGCACCAAGCTTTTGAGAGGAAAGGTCAACGGCCGAAGGGCTTCTGTGGATAGTGACCGACCGGCATTGGCTACAAAGTACTTGTTGCAGTAGTTGCAGACACCTTTGGGGTCGGCCTCCTCTCGTCTTCCGAATCCAAAATAGGATATGTGTTCCCACGATTCTCTGGATGCCGCAGGCGTCAAAATGACAGGTGCCCGGCGTCGAGAGCGATGGCGGCGAGGCCTCCCCCAGCGCGCCCCCACGTCGGAATACTCCCCTCACTCAATGCCAGTACGAACATGGACTGGGCAGAGGACGACGTCTGGGACAGCGCATCTGATTCGGAGTCTCCACGTCACTCGACGATCGCGCACGCTTGGCGATATTCGTCGAATACTCACCCGAAGCGACAACCCACGTCGGCGACGTCGCCCAAGCCTGTTCCAAGGGCGCCTACAAACTCTTCTTCGTCCACCCTCGCCCAATCTTACACCCACCTCAACCCCCCGAGCCCCAGCTCGTACCCGCCCGGCCAAGCAGGGTCAGCCAAAGGCGGATGGACCATGGTCAGGAAATCCAGCACCTCGCAAACCAGCGCGGATGGGACGTTTTCCAAGCATTCTGATGTCCACAAGGACGCCGACGTCGATAGCGACATGATCGTGGGCGACTTGGATCCAGAGATTGTCGAATCTGCCGCCAGCAAACTCAGACAAGAACGAGGCTCGATCAAACCGGACGCGGAGGAGATCATGAATGGTATAGATGTATCTTACCGTTGGCATGCCTTCTGAATATACGAACAGATCCATTTCTCAGTCTTCTGCATGTGCCGAACCCGCCATTATCTCCACCTCCCCCTTCCGGTGCCGTGGGTCGTTCTCAGCATGCAGGTGACACGGGAAAATACCTTCGGGAGTCATCTATTCGTATGAACCGACGATTGAAGTTCATCGAATGCTTGAGCAAGGAGGACCTGAGTATCTGTAAGTGACTGGCAAGCGTGCTCGATGGTGACACCGCTCGACGATAGCCGTCTAGCTGATCTGCGAAAACTGGCATGGTCTGGGACGCCGGGTGACCTCCGACCCATCGTTTGGCCGATACTTCTCGTGCGTGTACGCTTTTTGCCTCTGCTGCATGTGGTTGATACGTACCCAAGGGATATATACCTCTGCCTTCAGATCTGCGTGCATCTACGCTCGCTCGCAAACGAGGAGAGTATCTCTCGTTGGTCGAGCTCGCCTTTGCTCGAGACCGCCAAGGCGTCGATCAGCAAATTTGGCATCAAATTGAGATTGACGTTCCACGGACGCGACCTGGAGTGCGCCTTTGGATGCAGGCATCCGCGCAGCGCGTACGCCGTCATTTCCCCCATTCTCCATACTTTTCTCTGACATCCCTGCAAGTAGAGTCTCGAGCGGATACTCTATGTTTGGGCTATACGTCACCCGGCGAGCGGATATGTGCAAGGAATAAACGATCTCGTGACCCCTTTCTTTCAAGTCTTTCTTTCGGCCTACATTGGCAAGTTCGCTATTGTCCACAATTTTCGTCCCATTTTGATCCTGACCGTTTCAAAAAGACTCGGACCCGGAGCAGTTTGATACCTCATTCCTTCTGGAGAATATCCTGAATGCCATCGAGGCCGATTCGTTCTGGTGTCTCTCCCGACTCTTGGATGGCATACAGGACAACTATATATCCGCCCAGCCAGGCATACACCGTAGTGTCAAACGCATGTCAGAACTGGTGGCACGTATCGACGGTTCGTCTAGCCTTCCCTGGGCAGCGTCCTGCGTATAAACGTGTTCAATGACGACAGCACCACTTTACGGGCATCTCGGGTCTCAAAACGTCGAGTTCATGCAATTCGCATTCCGTTGGATGAATTGCCTCCTCATGCGGGAGATCAGTGTGCAGAACACGATACGTATGTGGGATACATATTTGGTTGGTGTCTGAGCCTCTTCCCTCGCCTATTGACCAACGATTCTGACTAGGCGGAGGGGGCCGACGCCTTTTCCCAATTTCACCTCTACGTTTGTTCTGCATTTCTTGTCAAGTGGAGCGCGAAACTTCGTCAAATGGATTTCCAGGTACATTTCAAGCGCATTAGCGTAAGCGCCTCGCTCAACCTCACCTTCCCTGGATAGGGAATAATCATGTTTTTGCAATCCCCTCCAACACAAGACTGGGGTGACCATGAAATCGAGCTCCTTCTGAGCGAGGCATTCGTTCTCAACTCGGTGTGGCATAACGCACAAAGTCACTTCAATGTCAAATAGGTGCTTAGGGCTTGTATGTCAGTGGTCTAGGTTAATGACTCAAATGAATAGCAGCACTGGATGTAGCAATAGGTGTAATGCTATGAGAAAAGCAAGTCTAGGCGATGTGAAAAACTAGAAGTCACTTTGCAACCCGGACGGCAGCGATTTCACGCTCCATAGCTTGCTTCAGTTCCTGGGCTTGCTCTTCGGTTTTGAGTCTGATTCTGAAAGACGTTGGCATGCTATTTTCATATCCGACGAACGCGATCGAGGTCTTCGCTAACGAAGGCTTCAGACCCTCATATATCCGAAAGTTCTGTCGGAGATAACAATAAGAATGAGAGTAGGAGTGAACATACGCATACTGACAGTAAGGATTCTCCCCGTGCTACTATTCCGCATCAGGATACGTCGAGCGTGTGTTTCCTTGTGCCTTTTCAATCGGAGCATCCCTGTCTAAAAGGGTTAAATACATCAAGACTTGTCTGGGTCCGAGAACGAACCAATTCCGAGGTCTTTCCATTCGTTTTTATTTTCCGAGTTGGATAGTCGATAGATCTTGCACCTGACGACATGCGTCGTCACTTCATCTTCTTCACCCTCGCCTTCCTCATCGTGGGTGTGTGAAGGCAGTAGCTTTGTCGCGTCTTCTTCCCTACCCTCCTCAGCCCCTTCCGCCTCGGGCTGCGGTGTCGATTCTATTGACTTGTCGGTCATGGGCGGAGAGAACAAGCTTTCACTGGATTTGGTTGAAGGTGCCGCAAAGCTGAATCCTGAACTGGACGGTCCGTCGCTCGTGCTGGGCGCAGGACTGCCAAATCCGAAGCCCACGGGATTTCCAATACTTCCGCCCGATTTTCCAAATGTGAACGCACTGGCTTTAGGCGGAGAGGCACTGCCAAAGAAACTGGCGGGTTTGTCAGAAGAAGACCCAAAGCCGCTTGTCGAGGTAGCGGAGGACATTGTCGTTACGTTCCCAAAAAGAGTACTTGTAACCTGGGAACCCTCCTTGCCATCAGAGGGCGGTGGATTGAACGGCGATGGACTGCTGGACTCGGTCGTGCTGCTGCTGCCAAAGATTGAGGTGCCAAATGCCGATGCTGGCTTGGATGCCGCATCAGCGAACGCACTCATAGGTTTTGCAGTAGCGAAGAAATTCGGCACGGTGGTAGAACCAAAGCTAGGTGCAGTCCGAACTGGCTGAAATGATGAGTTCGCTGATGATGCCTCGATTTCATGGCCTGAAGAAGCAAAAGTCAGCTTGTTCTCGGTGCTTGGAATGGATGGAAGGTTAGATATGGGTGGCAAGCTTGACGTTGAGGCCGGTATACCTGAGGCAGGAAATTTGAAAGGAGACCCTGAAGGTTCGGGGGGAGCAGTAGATGAAAGTGTAGACGATTCACTCGGCTTGGATGCGGGCGCGAAGATTGAAGGCGGAACAAAGGGCGGGAAGGTGAAACCACCTGTCTTTGTACCATCGCCACTGGATGGAGGTTTCGACGATGTCTCAGTCGATGCTGTAAATGGTTTTGACATGGAAAACAACGAAGCAGTCTTCTCTGCCGGTGGTTTGGCAGCAAAAGAAAAGACAGAGTTAACGGCAACGGGAGCGCGAGTGGTAGGTGGCTTTGAAGAGCCATCGAACTCGGATTGGATTGTAGTCCGTAGGTTTTTGTAAGAGTCTACTAGGCTTGCGACGTCGGCAAAGGGGTCCTTTTCGACCGCAGATGATATGGCGGAGAGAAAAGACACGTTGAGACCGCGAAGAGACTTGAAGTACTCGAGTGCCACGGCATCGATCTCCTCCGCGGGTGGAGACATTCCGGGTTTGGGGATATTTGGATCGGCGTCCAAAGGGGATTGCTTGGGTGGCCCCAAAAATGGGGACACGGGAGGCGGGTTGGGGCTGGAGCTGGGTGCGGAAGTAGATGGCGGTGGTGGCTGGGCACCAAAAGAGAACGGACTGGACGCGGGGGCGCCGGCTCCGAAACCCACGAAGCCGCCAAACTTGGGTGGAGGAGCGGTGTCCTGAGGGGAGATGAGAAGCGATTGGAGGATACGCGTCTCACTCACAACATTGTCCGCACCGGAGGCCGGGGCTGGGGGCAATCCGTTGAGAGCCGGGAGCTTGGAGGCAGCCAAGGCGCGCTTTGGAAGGGCGCGTATTCTGGGAGACGGTTAGCTGGTGCGGAACACGATGACGGGGTGGCGTACTGTCGTTTGGCCAGGGCAGACTCATCCGCGGCTTGGAAGCCCTGGGGGTCCTGTATCTCCTGGGGCGCGTGAGGCAGGTCCGGGGGGAGGCGGGGGGGCACACACCTGGATGTCGTCGTCGTCGTCGCCGTCGTCCTTGGTGAGCTGTTTGTCCGCGCCGCGCTTCATGGTGAACGGCGCTGTCCAACGCGCACTGCAACCGGGAAGGGATGGGAAAACATCGCGTAAGCAGCATCTCCAAGGTCTGTATGCGGGGTGTCCGGTGTCCGTGCATTTGTGTCTGTACGCGGGGTGTTCGGTGTCCGTGCATTTGTCTGTCGTGCTCGCCGTCTCCGCGCTCGTCGTTCGCGCCCGCCCTGTCCCCGATGTCCACCTCCACCGCAACAACCATGGACTCCCGTTCATCGTCCCCGGAAACGCCAGAGACCTCCGATGTCCCCCAGAACGTGGCCATCCACAACGAGCTCCCGTCTTGGTATCACCCATTGCCTATCGCCAAGAACATATCCCCCGTCGGAGCCTGGGACGGCGACTCTTTCCAGAAGCAGGACGACGAGCGCATGCTCCAGCTCGACGACATTATCCAAGAACACGCCTACGACGAGTATGTACCTTCGTCTGCCCTCCCTTTTGCCGCCCATCCCACCCTCTGCAGTTCAGCGTGCTCGGGCGTAGAAAGCGCTTCGTTCAATACCCAGTCGCCTTCGGATGCCACACACCCCGAGCTAGCTTCATTCCAGCCTCATCGACCCTCACTCCGGCGTTCCCCACACGATTCCGGCCTCTCGATACCACCTCTCTCACAAATGCAATCTACACCAATCGTGCCTCCACCCGTCATGCGCACCTGCAAGCGGGACCCAACGTCTATCCCTCGCAGGGTTGTTTATCCCCCAAGAGAATCGTGCTACAAGTGCGTCCATATCCGTATCTCGTTTCCCTTTCTTATCGTCGCCGTGTCATCAGTCTTGCCGTCATAACTCCAAACATTCCCGAAAGCGGTACAAAGTCACGCGTCGAGACGCAAGTGCGCGTTGCCGTTGACCTCGCACACGCAAGCACCTCCGCTGGGGAACAGATTCAGTACGATAGAGTTGGCTCCTGGAAATGGCTCAAACTCCCCCCTGGAACCTCTACCAAGAGGCGTACCCGAAGAGAGGGTAAAATAGGTGCATATTTTTGTATCAGTAGTCTCTCCCCCACCGCTTATGCACCACAAGATCCAGCGCCGCTCGACATCCTTCATTTGACCGCTACCGTAACATGTGCGTCAGCCCCACATAACCATGTTGTTAGCTGCGGGAGTTGTAGGAACAGAGAGGTATGAGTCGAGATACACCCTTACCCATTTTTCACATGTTTGTCCTCAAGGCAAAACGTGTAGCTCGCAAACTCGCGGCTCGTGTACGACCAAATCGTTCGGATTCCGACACTCCCGAAGATGGTTGTGAGCGCCCAAGAAGCATCAAGGAAGACACGACGAGCATCATTCAATTCAACTGCCCCGATGTGCTCGATTTTTCTGCGGGGTCTGCCGTACTCCCGGTTCGAATCACATGCTATTGCAGGCATCACCGAGAGAAGGTCGGGTTCAACGTTCACTTCAAAATGATGGATCACACCGGACGCCTGATTGGTACCGGTATAACCCCCCCAATTATGATCACTGATGATCACAAGTCGACCGTAAAGTCGGGAGCTGCCCCGGCCACCCCCGCCTTGGAGACCCAAGTTGACTGGTCCAACTTGCCTCCCGCTGCACCACCCACGGACAATACGTCGGTTGTAAAACATTCATCTCGAAATGGTAAAGGTCAACCAAAGACTCGCTCCAAGCCGTATGACATGGCCGGCCGCGCCAACCAATCCAAGTTTTCCAGAGAGACGAGCGTCGCTAGTTTCAGTTCTGCCGTCAACTCCCCTTCCGTGGGCCCTTCCGTGGGCTCCCACACCCGTTCGCCAACCCCATCGCAACTTCCGCAGCTCTCAAGTCCTTTACCTACTCAGCCCTCAGCAGTAATAACAGTGGACGGAGATTCCTCAAGTACATTGAATTCGAGTGATACCATTTCTACCTCTCTTCTCAACAGTGTTTCTGGTAATGCGGCTTTCAGTCCTCCGAATGGTATCTCCACTATTACATCACCACAATTCCATCCACCCTCGGGTATGTTCTCCCCTAATACCCCTCCAGTAACACAACCTCCACAAATGCTTGCTACCCTCGTTCCTCCCCATCCCATGCCCTTTCTTTTCTTTGACCCAAGTTCTCCACCACCTGTTACGTCGCTTCCCTTACCCAAGATTCACCGTCTTATCCCTTCGTCTGGTCCAACCCACGGTGGCATGGAAGTCACCGTTCTCGGAGAAAATTTTCATCCTGCAATCCAGTTTAACTGCGTCTTTGGTGACGTCGTTGCTAGTTCGACCCAGAGGTGGAGTGACAATACTCTCGTTTGCATTTTACCTCCCCGGTCCACTCCTGGCGTCGTCGCAGTGTGGTTCGAAGGTCTCGACGAGACCAAAAACTCTACACTTCCTTCCCTTTTCACTTATACAGATGAATCAGATCGTGTATTGTAAGTGAACTCCTAAGGTCGTTTTGAAACATTTTTCGACTTGCTCTCTAGAATGGAGCTTGCTCTCCAAGTTGTTGGTCTCAAGATGACCGGCAAGATTGAGGATGCAAAGAATATCGCATTGCGTATAGTCGGGTCTACAGGTACCGAGGACTCACCTTCTGGGTCCAACTCCAGCGTCGACGGAATGATGCAAGTTGCTTCGCCGTCTTTTCATGACATCCAGTCTCTTTTATTCCTACGCCCCGAAGAGAGGCACAACTATGAGGCCGCTATCATGAAGCTTTTGTCACTCGTTGATATTTCCGTTGAGAAGCATTCTGGTATTCCTCTTGCAGCTGCTGTGTCTCACACTACAACGGGCGGGCAGACCCTACTTCACCTGGCGGTATTCTTGAAGTTCACTTCTCTGACCGAGTTACTCATTGCGCATGGCACCGACGTGGACGCTCGTGACCGCAATGGGTATACTGCTCTGCACTTTGCAGTTTTGTCGCAGTCAAGGAAGTGTGTTCGACTTCTCGTAGCCGCTGGTGCAGATTTGGAGATCGTCAACGCCCTTGGGAAAACGCCTCAGGACATTGCGCTGTCTGGTTTCTTTGATGGGATTGTCGACCATGTGACTTCTGAAGATGACTTATCCCAGACCGATCTCGAGGAAGAGGAAGAGGATGGAGAGTCACATTTGGGGGACATAGAAAGTGACGAAGACGTCACGGACAACGTGACTAAGTGGAGACATGCTCATCGCGGCATTCGTCATCGTCCTCATAGACGCCGCGACAGCCATGAACAGCCCGAGAAGGAAGGCTCTCAGGTAGTGCAGCCTCTGCACAGCCTGGACAAAGTCGAGGATATCGCAGCGCAGAAACTCGGTGACGCTCCTGACGAGAAGCAGGCCGCCTCGTTTGTTGCCATGATCCAATGGACGCTTGCACAACTTCCCGGTCCCCAAGGTATCATACCCGCGATGCCTCAGCTACCCGAGATTCCTGCTGTTCCTTGGGCTGCACTACCGCAGATACCAATGGTATTTCCCGTGTTTGTACCTATGCCTGCTTGGCCATCATTCCTAGGCGAGAAGCGAGATGGCCCACGTGACCAAGTCCCGCGTGGTCAAAGCGACTCGCGGCCGACTGGATACAACACTGCTCAAGAGTCAACATGGGAAAAATGGATCGCCGTAGCCTATGCAACTGCGACTCTCCGACCTCCGCCAACCGACGAAGCACCTCCAATGTATACCCCGAGGGAGTCTGACGAGACGAACACAGGACAGCCTGCTCCAAACAAGGTGGAGGCACAGGAACCCGGCTCCGAAACTGCTGCTTCGCGATCACCGACTGGAACGGATCGTCCAAGCAGACGCGTGGGCTACGAGGTAACTTCGG
>JBBPKE010000039.1:13622-56300 GCA_038089095.1 Tylopilus orsonianus | reverse complement strand
CGGGGGCGGGGGGGGCGGGGGGGGGCGCGGGGGGGGGGGGGGGGGGGCCGGGGGGGGGGGGGGGGGGGGGGGGGGGGGGGGGGGGGGGCACCTTGAATGCAGGGACGGCGAACCCGGCCACGGCGGTCTGCGAGGAGCGGGCTGTCTGTGCGAGCTTGGAGACGATCTCCGGTAGCAGACCGTCCGCGTCGCCGTCGCTGGGTATCGCGATCAGCCAGGTGCTCTGATCAGACGGCATCGTCGCAAGAAAGACAACCCAATTCGCGAAAAATAATTATTGTAATTAATCCCCATGTTGTCCATCCTCTCCCGTCTCGCCCCGTCCTCCTCCAGGTACATGGCCACGGCGGCGGCAGCAGCAGCGCCGTATCTGCTCTCGCCATCCAATCTGCGCGATGAGATTTCCTCGGGCACCGTCTCGGTCCTCGATGCCTCCTGGTTCATGCCCAACTCCCCCCGGAGACCTCGCCAAGAGTTCCAGGCGAAGCGCATCCCTGGCGCACGCTACTTGGACCTCGACGAGGTCGCGAGTCCCCACGAACTGGGCCTGCAACATATGATGCCCTCCGAGCGCGTTTTCGCCGATGCATGTGGTCCGTTTTTCATATCGTCCAGTCGCTTCCAGCGTTGAACATATCCGCGACAGAAAGACTCGACATCCACCCCAGTTCCCATGTGGTAATGTAGGTTCCTTTTCAGCCGGGAAATTTGACCCAGAGAGAGACGACGATGATCACTTAGATACGATACACACGGAGTCTTCTCCTCGCCTCGTGCACTCTTCATGTTCAGGGCGTTCGGCCATCAAAAGTCCAGCATTCTTGATGGTGGTCTCCCACGTTGGGAGGCAGAGGGTTTTGATACTGTCGGTGGGACACCAGCAGAAGAGAAGAGGTCTACGTATCCCACTCCTGTCTTTGATGGAGCGGCCGTCCGCTGTGAGACTTCGTTTATACTATCCACCAATCATTTTCGTCTGAGAACCAAACGGCAGCCTACCAACAGGTGGTGACCAACTCGCGTCTGGACCCAGCGTCCGATCCTGCCGCTGAGCTGGTGGTCGATGCACGTTCGCGCGGTCGGTAGGTCTGGTCTGCTCCATTCCATGCTGCATCGCGGCCTCATCCACGATAACGCGTAGTTTCCTGGGGACTGACCCCGAACCACGACCCGGTCTATCTTCGGGGCACATACCCCATTCATTCTCCCTCCCGTTCACCGCATTCCTCAAATCCAACACAGTACCTAATTCCTCTGCCCAATACACTACTTTCTTATCTGAACCCGGGCTACGTCAAGCCCTTGTTGACGCCATTGGAGCTGACCAGGCACAATTGGTACTGGCGGGCAAGCGTCCAATCACCACGTCCTGTGGAAGTGGCATGACAGCAGGGATATTATGGCTGGGTTTGAAACTCTTGGGCGCATCCAATGCTGCGCTCTACGATGAGGTATGCACTGATCAGGCCCTCCCCAGCCGGTATTAATGAAAAAATTGGCTTCCAGTCGTGGACAGGATACGCCAGCAGGGCAGAGAGCCTCATTAAAAAGTCCGTGTAAAATCGTTGAAATCTTCAAATTCTATCATGATGGTGATCTATCTATCTCTTGTTTCCGGCATGGTACTTTACAGTAGCGTAAGTGGTGATACATCATTAATCGCTGCTCGTCATTACTTTTTCGTATCGAGTCGTAGGTGATGGTGGTTGTACAGGTCGAGAGATGCCATAACGATACACATACCAACAATTGAAACCCCTTGAAACCCCTTTTAAAGAACCCAAAAGAATGGAGGAAAGATTAGCAGACGTCTGCATGTCGGTTCAAAACGGTCATTAGCCCTTTGATGCCCTTTGCGGCCTCTATCTCGACGGGTTTTTGCGCATCTGGCCAGGCTGACCGTGCCACAGTTGCAGAGTAATGTACCTGGACGTACGTTCAATATATTACATCAAATAATTCACGCAGTGGCGAAAATGTGCTTACGACGACTTTGAATTCATCTCGTTTTTGGAGTCTAGCATGACGAATCATACAGTCCCATCTGCGTCGGAATGAAGCTCGTTGAGATCATTCCGATGTGATCGAGCGGGGAGGTGACTTACTGCTCCTCTAATAGGACGTTACCGCCCATCGTCTTTGCTATGGAATAGAGTCCTTTGCGGGAGAGGTCGACGAGTCGCCGAGCGTCGACGCCCCCTTTGCAAAGAAATTGTTCCGTGTGCGCGACACGAGGCCCGACCCTCATGGGTGCCGTTTTCGACAGGTCATCATGCGTGCGGGCCGGGCCCGAACAGCTCTTGATGCTGTCCTTGTCACTGCTTTGAGTGGCGATCTCGATGTGCTGGCGAGTGTGCTCGATCTGTTTGCCGAAGAGACGGGCAAAGACGAGTGTGCAGCAGTTGACCATGTCGAGTGGGCTAGCAAGCAGCTTCGAGTGCATGAAACACAAGAGGTGAACCGAGGCACCTTGAATCTTGGAACCTGCCATTTATACGAGCCTGCCTGATGCGGCAGACCTCCGTCCGGCATTCTTGAACATCCGCCTCCGCAACTCGCTCCGAGGTGACTTGATCGGGTCATTTGTGAAAAGAAGACTTGCACGAGGTACGGCTAGAATTAAAACGAAGGTCTTGAGGTAATATCACCATCCGTTACACCTCCCATCATTGAAATGCGTGATCGCCACCCCTCCAATATGTGGCTCGCAGCTAGATCGTTCCTAACGGAGTTGACACGCTCGATGAACCTAATTCTATTATCTCGAGGTGAAGTAGTGAGCCGTGAGGATGAGATACGAATACAGGTAAAATAGTTAGGGGAATACACACGATGATAAGTTACGAAAACAAGCGTTGTCCTTGAAGGACGGCTATAAAGGGGGGTCGTCGCGAGGCAGGAGGTTTTCCAGATACGTATCCGGCTCGCCCAATATAGTCTACCTCCAATCGGTACTGCTTTCCCCGTCGTAATCGCGTCAGCGTCCAGCTGTGAATCCAGTTGCATCATCGGTCCGCTGTGAAAGGCGGAAGATTTCCAAAGGCGTACTCACCCCTCCAGGAGCAATACGTTGTAATTTTTCTTTTTCACCTCTTGTAGTAGTTGCTGTTGCGAGAATAAGAGCACGTTGGCACATTGGTCTCCGTCCGGGACATGCTTCTTGAAGTCGAAGATGTATTTCCTGCACGTGTCGTATGCTCCGATGTGCACGATATCAATCTCTGGGAAGGAGATTAGAGGGTCCTCCTCGAGATCGCGAGATGACTTCCACCTGTTTCGTCAAACATGAGCACCGGTTCCACGGTTTCACAACCAACTACCTCCCAAGGTGGATCGCGTCTTCGACAAAACCACCTCCACCTCATGGTGCTGACGCAAGCCTTCGGTCGAGCTCGTGAGAGGAGTGCGTTGTCGTGCACTGCCGTTATAGATCAAGACACAGGATGCGCAGTTGGGGAGTCAGACGCCCTTTATCCCCTGAATCAATCGGGCACTGCCACTCGCTGTTCGGCATCTGCAACACAACACATCAACATCACCGCCTGATAACGTTTCCCAAAACCATTCGAAAGCTGTGATTGGAAGACCGTTGGGAAGAGGGAGAACAACCCGGACTATTCCTATTTTGTCCTTCTCAAGCGGCCTCGGGACTTTGCTTACCTCGGTGCTGTCGGTTGATCTGAGTCCGTAAACGAATAGAGTTCATGCAACGTTATGCAGGCGTCACAAACCCATCACTGAGTTCGATTAACAGGAATGCTGAGTGTCGCGGGTCCATCTGGTTGACCGTCAGTGCAGCTCTCCGAGATATGATAACACTAAATAACGTTATCGAGAGGAGCTGAAGCAAATGAGATGCAGCCGAAATCCTCATGAGCTTTCACAGCTGAACAAATCGCCCAATAGGCGTCTGAAGCGGCAGGGTCTGACTGGCAGGTTACGGCATGACTTACGAAGGGCGATTCTGCGGTCTGTTGGATCGATGTACAGTCCGTTTCCTGCCGTGAGAGCGCCTTCGGTGAGACTTCATGGACTCAGCGAAGACATGAAATTCATAAGCATTGATTTCATGCCCTCAAACGTTCGAACCCTGGGCCCACGAATGAGAATCGACACAGGTGTTGCTGGCAGGAACACCCACTTGTCATCCGTCAGGGACCGTAGATATGCAGTGCCCTTGGCTACTTTTTCCTGTATTTGATGTCGATAACATAAACCCATAGTCTATAGTTCCGAGGAGGTGGGCAGAATTTCAGGCGCGTCTACGGGCCCGTGAGGATGGGCTCGGACGATATACCAAATTAGGCTAGCGGCCCGGTGGACTGACCGACGCAAGAGGTAATGGTCTCACTCGCGACGTGCTGATCAGATGACGACCGACTCCATAATATGACCCATGTCTCAGAGACTGATATAACTGTACCCTGTTCATTAATTCATATCCTCAGAGGCTTAGATCGACTGGAGTTGAACCCTATGACACGGATGCATGCACGGCTATTAGCCGGGACAGTAGGGATCCTGGGCTGGGAATCGCGCTTGCTTTATCGCACCTGCATTGCCGACAACAATATGTAATGTGATGCACGAAGGCCCACTCTGTTTCACAGATTATTATGGCACCGAGTCGGTCCCATAGTGGACCGCGCATCCTGCCATTCTGAACAATCGATCCCGGATTTCGTATGAAGTTTAAGCTCTCTCGTCATCCGACTCTGTTTATTAAATCATTCGACATCCTGGTAGAAAGATTGGCTTGTGCGAAACAAGGTGGGCTTGTATAACGGTCAACCGCACCCACAAAAATCTGCAACACACTCGATGATCGTTGGGACTTGACAACTTATCTGGTGAGCTTTGTCCCAGCCAGTGGAATTTTTTGGGACGCCCATCAGGGACATTGTAAGTTAGTCGCGGTCAACGGTGGAACACTGAGCGAGCGAGCGGGCAGCGAACTGGACCGAGCTCTGTAAGGGCGACTACACGATACGGTACAGGGACGACTCTGATATCTCCACGATTAGCGGTGGACATGGCACGTGACTGTATGCCAGTGGGAGCCAATTGGGGCTTACAGACATGTGCCGGTTCTGTATCACGGCGTGCTGTAGACCAACATAACAACATAGCATATCATAATCCAATGTTTGACTACCCTCTTCAACAAAACTACGAGCATAAACCTAATTCCGTCTTTCACCATGATACGTGATTCTTCCTTCAAATTCTAAAAAAAAAGTGCCCGATTCCTTTTGCAGCGGATCTGCTTCTCAGAGGGAGGACACAAGGCCGACCAGAACAGCTGCGGCGATACCAAGGATAGTCACCACATTTTTTCCAGCGGCGCTACTAGCCGTTGCCGTCGGCGATGGAGCGCTCGCGCTCGCAGTGATATTAGTGCAGCCGGAAGTCGCGTTGCTCGGAACTGTCGCATTAGCAGAGAGCGTCAGGTCCGCACACTAGAAGCACCTCTCGTCAGTGTCTGAGATCCACTAGTGACACGTAAAATTAACCTGATACAAAATGCCGTCACCACCATCAAAGATAACCTGGATGGTCACATTCGCTCCGTCTTCGATGCCAGAAACATTGGACGCCGCGATGTTGATAGGGAAGCAGAATAATCCTTCTCCACTCGTTTGGAAATATGAGACAACCATCTGGTATCCAGACGAAGTGTTAAAATCAGCGAATGACGTTGGATTTTGGTCTGTAGAGATGATAACTCCAGCTGCGTAAAACATTAGCCTGTTTGTTCAGCCTTTGAGTAGCGATGAAGGACTACCTGTCCACTGTGGGTGTTCACTGTTGAGGTCGATTATCCCGTTGCTGATGGGGAATACAGTACGGTTCGAGACTGCGTTTGTATACCCATCTAGAACAATTATGGCTCAGATAATTACCGCTTAGCATAGGAATCCTACAGACCGCAGAATGTTGGCTCTGAATTCTGAACGAATGGGCCTCTTGGTACAGGGTATTGAAGCTGGAAGTGGGCATTTGAAACGGCAGCGAACGAAATGCCGAGGAGGAGGATAGAATTGAAACGCATTTCGTAGGTTGGCTCTTTGGGAAGAAATGTTGGCTCATCTAGCATGAACTAACAGGCATTTAACTCATTTCTGTAAGGTACCATGTCCGGCTAGCAAATCCGGCAGGCGCCCTATAAAAAAACTTTTTCACTTGAAGATGGTCCTATTTGGTTTGCCCTCATCTCGTGACTTGCCAAGTGGGTTGACCGACCGGTGCGAGCAGTGTTAGGACCTCTCATCGGAATCTCTAGATTCCTTTCGTCGTCTTTCATCTCATTCCATTGAGCGCCTTGGCCTCCAATTCTATTATTGCCTGTATTCCATCCCTACGACGTTTGATCCGTAGTATAAGGCCACCGCATTCGCTCCCGTATCTCCAGTTTCGGCGTACTTACTCGTTCGTTCCCCAGTGTAATAAACATAACACATGCAGCAAGCGTGGATATCGATATCTACCAAGTACAAACCACCGGAAGTGACATATCAAAGGAAAGTCACTGAGGTTTCATCATCAAGGTACCAATGCTAATGTCAATCAAACACCCTGCTTGCGGCCAATCCGTCCAACCACCACCTCCCCAATCCCTAGACCCAGAATAATAGAGATAATATATGCACCGTTGAAGGTCCTGTCCGTTCTTGCTTTGAAATTGCAAAACACATAGTAATCAAGTGTACCTACATAACGGCCAGCATTAGGGCGTACGAAAAGGTCGACTGAACTGCCAGAATCACTCCGCGCGGGATATCTTGGGAGGGGGTGAAGGGAGGAATCTGCTGTCGACGTGCTGGAGTGGTATCATCTTTAGAGGATTCGACGTCTTCTTTGCCAAGGTTACAAGGGACACCGCTTGACGTTGAGACCGCTCTGCCTTTTAATCAGAAATCAGAAATGCGAGACATCAACAACTGCGGACCTAGCCCTCCAATGTAATGTTTGAATACGTCGGTAGGCAGCAAGACAGCGTTCCAAGATACAGAATAGAACTAGCCCGATACATGCGCCAGCGGTCGCACCGTGGGATGAAGGACGCCAGGCTTTGAAGATAAGGTAATCTGAGTCTCCGAAATGCAACCATGGAGTCATCATGGCCATTGAAGAACTACTGGTCGAATTGTCCATGTTGTTCATATTCACACCCACACTGAAGGACAGGCCGACTAGAGCGATGATCTGAGAGCAAAGCTAAAAGGTGAGCGAGAGGTGGCATTTAACGTACTGAGAATGCGGTCGATGCCGATAGCTTACCTCATTAGATCGCCCGATTTAGTGCGGGTCTAAACCGGACAATCTAACAGTGAGGTGGCTACCAAATTGACAGCGTTCTCAACACTTAAGGCGCCACCTCTCACGCACCTTTTGCTTCTCTTCCTAGATTATCGTTCTGGTCAACATGTCCTCTAGCGTAAGCACAAACATGAACAACATGAGGAGACCAAGAGGAAAGGACTGGAAATTGTAAAACACATAATTTACGTCCAGTATGCAATGCTCTTTACGTCTTCCTGGGACATACTTACTGAACACAAGTTCTCAAGAAGATGTGAAAAGCACTGATTTTAGTTCAAACTTCTGTGCAGTCCCACTCATTTGCGTCCGGTGTCATGGCGTGAGATTGCAACCGGAGTATGACAAGCCTTGGACGCGTTTTGGCTCAATTATTAGACAGACGGACGAACTCGGGGAACAAGATAAACCGATCCAAACCAGCCCGGTTCCGCTTTATATGATATAATCAGGTCAGGTGATGGTGGAATATCGACGGGGTGAAACAGAGAGTGGGAGCGAGTCGGGCAAAGCCATGATAAGGGGGCGATTCACGGCGCAGCAAGCTTGAATGGCGAATAGACGTAGCTATAACGTAGGAGGTGGTCCCAGACCGGTAGACAAGAGCAGAAGAGATGGGTTCATGCATGACCGGAACGATGACCAGAACGCACCGGTGTGGACGATGAGCGGCACGAAGTAACACAAGTGTTCCGAGAACTGCGCTCCCACTTGTGTTGCTCCGTGTCGCAGTGGAGAATGTGTATAGCGAGGCCAAGCATGGGAAGTGGGGTGTAAGAGAGAAGGGAGCAGAGGGTGGGTAATTAAGGCCTGTGCGGCATTTCTGCGCATCCAATCGCGAAAGTGCCGTATGAGGGCCCCCTGGCACTCCTGCTCACACCAGCACGTGACGCGCTCACTCATACCGGTACTCACCGGTGGGAGCAAGCACTCCGCATCCATGATGCTGCGAGCAGCACTCATCACTGCTTCACGTTTATCCTCGCGACCTGTAATTCTCTCCTGCAGGGCAGCGGCGTTACCCTTGCAGCTTTCCACTCGACACCAGTCCTCCAAAGCCCACGATGAGGCTCTCAAAGCCGCGCGCAAGCTAAATGACAAGCTGCAGGAGAACTGGAAAGGACCCATTCTCACCTATGAGCAGCTCAAGCCGAAAACCCTCAGTCCTAGCACCGTATGGCTACTCCTTTTCCGCTATTTGCAATTTCCGAGCTTCCTCAGGATGCTTACTTGATCGATGTTCGGGAACCCAGCGAAGTGGTGCAGGGGTCTATTCCCTCATCCGTGAACCTCCCACTCTCAGTACTTGCCAGCTCTCTGAACTTGGACGCCCAAGCCTTCCGTGGCCAGCACGGCTTTGACAAGCCAGACAAGTCCCAGGAAATTGTATTTTACTGCAGAAGCGGCAAGAGAAGTGCCTCGGCATGTGATATTGCCAGAAGAAATGGCTATGAAAAGTGCATATTCCTGCTTTCGAATATCTCCTTGCACCGTATTCAACTCTTGTTATAGTATCATCAACTACGAGGGATCCTGGCTCGACTGGGTGGCTCAGGAAGGAGTTGGCAAGAAGTGACATCCACCTAAGTATGGCAACTGCCAACTTGACTCCGTCAGTGTCAATAATTGTAGTCGGTTATTGAATGTCTGTTTGTGGGATGCCAACCCCCCGAATGCGCAATTGGGCGGTGGTTGTACTTGTCAGCGATCGCGTTGCTTCAAGCTGGATTTACTCGACAAGTTTCAAATTTTCATCTTCCGTGCATTCCTTGCGTGCTCGGCTATTGTTTACATAATTAGGGTGTTTCAGCCTCCCCGGCTCCAAGCGATTGGCATGCTCCCCCGAACACTTCCTAAGCTTTTGGCGCAGCGTACGCCTCCATGTGCAGGGAACGCTGTATTCCTGTCAACCGCCAAGGATGCTATGTTGCACACTAGACGTGCAGTCTCAATGCACCCCTCCCAGGCGTTGCGAAGTTTTCTGTGCAGACGGGCACTAAGTACACCCGCACCTCATATCAACTACAGGTTTGCCATCCCGTCTGAGGGTTGCTCCCTCGAATTCACAAGTGATTCGGACATTACATTGCAGTAGTCTGCCTATGGATCGGTACAACGCCCTTGCGGACGCGACTATGACTTCTTTGCTCGACCGACTGGAAGAACTTCTGGATGAGATAGCCAGCGAGGGTTTTGAAGTTGACTACCACGTAAGTTGTGATATGATGACTCCACCCCGTGAAACAGACCAATCCCGTCGTTGCTAAGTGTGTCTAATGGACAATCTTACAGAGCGGTGTCCTGACACTCACTCTCGGCTCGAATGGGACATATGTGATCAACAAGCAGCCTCCGAATAAGCAAATTTGGCTCTCGTCCCCTATCAGGTTCGTCCAATTGCCTGTAAGATCAGGCAACCGTGTCTCACCTTTCGTTTCTACATGCTCATCGGTGTCTTTTTACATTGACGATGCAACTAATTTATTTGCATTCCTGCCTGCGGATGGAATTCCGAATTGACAATCCCTCAACCCTTGCCTAATGGGGGGGTCAGTGGTCCCAAGCGTTATGACTACATGCCATTTACGGACGACTGGCGGTACTCTCGGGACGGCGAAGGAATGGGTACTCTTTTAGAACAAGAGCTCAGTCATGCGCTAGGACGTGAGGTGAAGTTGGGACTCGAGCATGTCTCGGAAACGCTTCCATAGATGCTGAAAATAACGTTTGTCACTCTCGTCAACTGTCAAGGACGTTGGAGGTGTACATGATAAAGTTATCGTGGATACCCAACACTATCAATATGCGGTACGTGTATGAACAGGAGTTTGGGATGCCATAATGAGACGCGGATGAAATAGACAATACTGGGTTTAGATAGGTGGTGGGCAATCAACTACTCAGGTCGGGGCTAGGGCAGGAAGTTAATACTTCTACCTCACGTCTGCGTGAAAGGAACAGTGAACCAAGCAGCCTGAAACCATGATTTAGTGCCAGTCCAGCAGTTTCAAGAGGGGGCATCACACCTATTGGTGTCTTCATAATGCTGCCGCACGCATTGGACTTCTTCGATAAGTCTTTTACCCCCTGCAGACTCAACACAGCAGCTCGAGGGGCCCGGTCTATGACGAACAAGTTGTGGAGGTGTGGAGTGATAAGGTTGTCCATTGGTTGGTCTCTGTCCCATGTGAGAGGCGTATATGTGTGGTTGTACCGCAGGAACCCTAGGGCTCGAGCCCTGGCACCGATCTTGAGGTGGCGTCGGACGAGTGAACAGAAGCCGGTGTTGATTAAGAATATGAAGCTCATGGAGGAGGCTGTTTGCGTCCTTGTACTGGTTTATTGTCGTCGGGAGAGGCGGAGGTGGTGTAGATATTTCGTGCGCGCCTTCTATCCAGTCATCTTCCCCATCGCTCTCCCAATATGGATCAGTGGGCTCTGACGGCCATCCCCTCAAAGCACCATCTAGTGGTGGAGGTCGTACGCGTTGCCGTTTGGCACGGGGCTGAGATGGGTCCGCGGTGTGTGATGGCTGGAGCACTCTGAGGGGATCACCATCAAAGAGGAACAAAGGAGAGTCGCCGAGCGATGAGGGTGGTGGTGAAGCTGGGCGCTGCCGCTTCAACATGTTGGACGTCGTGATAGACGGGGTGGATGTGAGCGAGTGCTCACCACGCGGACACCAGGTAATTGTAGGGGTGGTCGGAGTACATGAATCCATTGTGGGTGACCAGACCTCTGCCACCCATCAAGCACATCATCCATTACTCTTCCACCGACAACACTATGGCCGATATGGATGTCTTTGCGGCCATGGGGATATCTGGCTTTGGCAAAGCTGCCAAAAAGCGGGACCTCGATCCGTCTCGCTTCGACGTGGCGAAAAGACAGAATGCCCCCGTCAGTGGTCACCCTGATTCGTCAGCCTCGTGTTAACCATCCGTCTCTCATCCACAGGTCAAACAGACTTCTGAACCAGGGCCGAGCAAGAATGTACACGACATTCCGGAGGTCAAGGCCAGCCAGCCAGTTCTAGCTGCAAAGCAACCCGCGTTGCTCAACGGGCCAGAAGAAGAACCGTCGGACGACGATACCAGCGCAGAGGAAGCAGAGCCCGAGTACGACCCCACCTCCCCCTCGCTTTCTGCGCCGCCTGAGTTTCCTATCACTCACGAGGCAACGCTCAAAGAGCATACCAAAGTCATCTCAGCACTTACACTTGACCCGAGTGGTGCACGTGTCCTCAGCGGGTCGCACGACTATGACTGCAAGCTTTGGGATTTTGGTGGTATGAATTCCAATCCTAGGTCCTTCAAAACATGGGAACCAGCAGGTAGCTATTATGTGTGCATCGTGATCGCCAGTTGGTATTACAGTGATTCTTATGCTTTCAATAGGTTAATGACGTGAAGTTTTCAAACAATGGGCAGCACTTTCTGGCCATTCTTGCCACTCTCCAACCCAGACTATATGATCGGGATGGGGAGGAAGTGTATGTGCTTTGATATTCTCCCGAGAATGCCTTGCGACGCACAATAACAGGGCGACTTTTATCAAAGGCGACATGTACATCAGAGACATGAAGCACACTTCGTATGGCTCATTACTGGTTGCTGCATAATGCAGTTGTAACACTTAAACTACAGTGGACATGTTGGCGAGCTGACGGGATGTTCGTGGCATCCTCGAGATCAACAGATCTTTATCACGAGTTCAGCTGACTCGACCATCAGGTGAGGATACCTCTATTCTTACTCCATGATAGATACCAAGTTTTGTAGAATGTGGGATGTAGAAAACAAGCGCAAGCAGAAGACGGTCATTGTTGTCAAGTCAAAGGAGCGTGGGGCGCGCACCAAGGTCACAGCGTGTGCCTACTCCCCGGACGGAAACATCATTAGTGGTGGTAATATCTACACTACGGATCCCATGGTGTCTTATAATAACCTGCCTTACTTGTAGCTTGCCTGGACGGTGCCCTACATATGTGGCAGGCCTCGTCTAATTTCGTGCGCCCAAATATGACTGTTGAAGGTGCTCATGCAAAGTCGACGGAGACCGGCTCCGTCGTATTCTCTGTGGATGGCAGGACGGTCCTCACTCGAGGGGGAGATGATACTGTGAAGCGTATGTGACGCTGCTGAATGATCAAATAAATCCTTGCTGAACGCAACATTCAGTATGGGATATCCGTTCTTTCAAAAAGCCTATAGCAATGCGTTCAGAGACGACGACCCTTTACCCTGGCACCAATGCAGTATTTAGTCCTGACGAAAAACACGTCCTAACAGGTATCGGTACCACATCCAAGGGTGAAGAGGGACGGCTTTTATTCCTCAGCCGAACGGACTTGAGCGTCGTCAAAGAGCTGGGGATGGAGTCAACCCCGGTGAAGGTGGTCTGGCACCCCAAGATCAACCAGATTGTCACGGGACTCTCGAATGGAACGATATCAGTTTTATACTCGCCAGAAACGTCGACACACGGGGCGAAACTCCTATTATCAAAGGGAGCACCTAAGCGACCCACGGTAGAGGATATGTCGGATGCACTCGCGGCGCCGACAATTTTGACTCCTCACGCATTGCCAATGTTCAAGGACGGAGATGGAATCGTGAAGGGAGCGAAGCGCAAGAGGGAAAAAGACCGGCAGGATCCACGGAAGAGTCGACGACCGGAGCTACCAGTGACCGGACCTGGCAAGGGAGGACGTGTTGGGGCAAGTGCGACGCAACATGTCGTCCAGAACTTGGTACGGGACACAACGCGGGATGAAGACGTGAGTCACTGGTTTAGTTGTCTTTGCCTTCTTTGCTGCCGCACTGGTTGCGGCCGGCTTAATTTCACGACGCGTCGGATCACATGACATATCTATCTTTTTTGTTTGACGCGGTTTCCATGCTGAGCTGAACGGTTGTTATCTTGCTTTGCCTTACGACGGTGTTTCACTACAGCCACGGGAAGCTCTCCTCAAGTATGCAGAGATGGCGGACGCCGACCCACAATGGACTGCAGGTGCGTACGTTTTTCATCTGCCTCTGAGGTGCATCCCCTTGAATCTTTCTCGCTGCGGAGTACCAATTTTGGAAGGTTGCCGCTGCGGAGCTCTAAAATTTGTGTTGCTGTGTTTTCATCGATCTGTCGGCTGACGTGGCGGCTTTTTCCGCGCCTTCATTTTTTTTCAGCGTGGCGACAGAACCAGCCCAAGGCGGTGTTTGCAAACGTCTCAGAGGACGAGGACGAGGAGAAGTAGGATGGTTGGGGTCGCATACATTGCTGTGTACCGTACTCAGGTGCTTTATTAGCAGGGGGGGCTTGGGTGAGGGAAGCAGTGTGAGTAAGTATTTTGGATGGTCCCTGCGCCGGTTTGAGATCGAACCTTAATTCCGGTCGCCTATAAAGACCCAATGGGTGGCTGCCGATTCCCCAAATCCAAAACTCCCCTCCCCCCCTACAAACGTCACGCAGTGTGACAAAAACTGTCACGCGCCACCCATGAACGCGCCCGACGCCGCTCAACACAACGCGCCCACCATCGAAATTGATGACAAACCAGCACCGCCTGCTTCCACCGACGTACCACTCGACAACAATGGTACACGTGATAGACAGTTTATATTCAAATTTCTCCTTAGCTAACCCTAAACACAAAAAAGATTTAATAATCGACCAACCTCCCTGCAACTCTCTGCCAAACGGGCATGTGCACCCCGGCGCAAAGTCACTAGACGACCCCGCTGGTACTTCCCCAATGCCCATATCCCCCTCTGATTCAGGTTCGTAGAGCCACATGTTTCCTTGTCTAGCTCGCTCTTATCTGAGCAGCTTCTGTTCCCATACAACCCCCTGCTGCAACTTCACCACCGCCCCCAGTACAGGCAGATGCTACCAAGGACATCAAGATGGCGGAGACGCCGGAGGGGGTTCTGGAGGAAATGCTTGTTTCCAGTGCCGCTTCACCGGACGGCTCAGCGCCCAACGGTACTCCTAATGGCAAAATAATCTCTTCCGAGGCCCCGAACACGGATCTAGATGGCGACGTGAATATGGAACAACCGACGCACGTCAATGGTCATTCGGACATGACGGATGCCAAGCTTGCAAATTCGTTCACCGCATATCGCTCTCCTATTAATGTCGTCTCACCTCGTCAAGTGGACGCGGACGTGGACGAAGATGCACAGCCTCCACCAGCAAAGAGAGCACGCAAGTTCTCCGACGCCGATCAGGCTTCTATCGCTAATGTGAGCAAGCCTATGTCCCCTAGCTTTCGTACACTAATGATTTCTGTTGTGGTCCTGTAAGACGGCCTCCCCTCCTCCTGCCACCGGTTCTTCTATTCAGATGGCTGAGGAGGTTGCCTCTGGTCCTGCTTCTCTGCCACCAACGCCCGCGTGTGCGACCACACTCAGCTTACAGCAACATCGGTTCTGTCTCTCCACCGTGCGTTCGCTAAAAAAGATGAAGGACGCAGTGCCGTTCCTCCATCCCGTCGACCCTGTCGCCTTGAACATCCCTCACTACCCTAGCGTAATCAAGAATCCAATGGATCTCGGGACCATCGAGCGCAAGCTCATGTCCTCCAACCCTCAAAAACCTGATGTGAATCCCAACAACCCTCGTTATAACAATGCCGACGAGTTCGTTGCTGATGTCCGTTTGGTGTTCAACAACTGCGTTACGTTCAATGGGCCAGATCATGTCGTAACCAAAGCGGGAAGGCACGTCGAATCTATCTTTGACAAGCAAGTAAAGAATCTGCCGCCACCACAAGTGGTATGTGAGTGTAAATGGTCCTTGTGGGCCAGGTGCTAACTCTATGGTAGATCAAACCTCCCGTGAAAGTTGCCACCCCTCCTCCGCCTCCTACCCCCATCAAGAAAGTCAATCCCGCACCACAACCTCCTGCTCGACGCGCGTCTACCTCCGTCCCCGTGATTCGGCGTAACGAAGCTGAGCAAGCGTCCGCACGCCCAAAGAGAGAAATTCATCCACCACCTCCAAAGGATCTACCGTATGCTGATGCCCCAAAGAAGCCACGGAAGGTCAAGACAGCTAAGGACGACGGGTCGGCTGAGCAACTTAAGTTCTGTTCTAAGCTTTTGTTAGACTTGCATCGGAAACAACACTGGACCATCGCGCATCCGTTTTACGAACCAGTTGGTGAGTAATGAACATGGCCTGTCCTGTGGGTACATATTCGATTACCTCAGATCCAGTTAAACTGGAAATTCCGAGTTACTTCAAGGTCATTAAAAAGCCAATGGACTTGTCCACAATGCGGAAGAAACTGGAGAATCATGAGTACTCGAATGCTTCTAAGTTCTTCGACGATTTCAAGCTGATGATCCGAAATTGCTTCACTTTCAACCCTGCCGGTACACCTGTCAATCAGGCTGGCATCGAATTACAGCGTCTTTTTGATGAGAAGTGGAAAAATTTGCCGCCACTACGGGAGGCGACCGAGGAGGAAGAGGACGAAGACGAAGACGAATCAGAGGAGGAACGCAACCGTTGGTTCATCATCACCCAAGACGATATCCTTATACTAATGCATTGTCACACAGGTAGAATTGCGTCAATGGAGGCACAGATTGAGTCGATGCGGGGAAACCTACTCGCATTGAAGAATCAACCTCCGAAGGAGAAGAAAAAGAAGAAGAAGGAACCGAAGCCTACTGCTGCCTCAACCTCCAAGACTTCTACTTTCCGTAACGCCAAAGCCGCTAGTGCCGGGAATGGTACTGTCAAACGGAAAGCGAAGAAGCCGGTTCCGGAGGATGACACTTTATCTTTTGACCAGAAGAAGGACTTGAGCGAGGCAATAACGAAACTGGACGGGCAGAAGCTAGAGAAGGTCATTCAAATCATCCATGAAGGTGTCCCGGAAATCCGTGACGTGGGTAATTTTACTCCATAAAGGATATGTGATGGCTGATTATACTTTCAGAGCACTGAGGAAATCGAGATTGAAATCGACCTCCTACCTGTACACGTGCTTACAAAACTGTACAATTTCGTGTTGCGCCCCTTGCGGCAGCCCCCTCAGAAGCGTAGTCGTGGGACAGGGAAGGGTACAGGTACAGGTGGGCTTAAACGCAAAAGCATGGACGAGAACGTCGAGGCAGAGAAGATCCGGCAACTTGAGGAACGTATGAAGTTGTTCGAAAATCCTTCAGGAACCAATGCTATCCCCACTCCTGCTCCCATTCCTCGACACGATGATAGCGAACGTTCCTCGGACTCGAGTTCTGACGAAAGCTCAGGGACTGAGTCCGATTAATTCGGTGCGCTGTTGTGTTTAGGCGGTTGTGTCTTCACTTTTCGCGTGCGTTCGGTTGTGGGCGGGGACTCTTGTACTGGGTGGTCCTTGATCTCCCACTCTTGCTGCTCTCTCGTGATATGAAGTGTCTTTACTCTTGATCTTTATAACCTTCTTCCTTCGAACTACCTGCTCTCATTACTTTCTTTTTCCCTACTTCATCAGCATCCCCGTACATACATACAGTCATCGAATTAAAGAACAACATTGTAGTCAGCTAATTCTAGTCAACCAATCGTGTTCCGTCTAGAGCAAGTAGACATGGTGTCACCTCGAGAAATTGATCCACCATTTGTAGCGGTAGTCAACTACCCTGGACTTGGATCATTCAAGTATGGTAAGATGGAAAGCATACATTCAAAGCAAGTAGGACGGAGTCTCAGTTTGGCAATACCACGCAAACGCGCAAAGTCACCCGCGTTTGGAATTGTTTCCTTGCCTCCACTGCTGCCAACCCGATTTCACGGGTGCGATAGGTGGCAGCGGAGGCGGGGCACGGAACGAGGTTGGCGGAAGAGGCTGTGAGGGTGGGTGCGAGTCGGGGTTTGCTGCCCAACTTTGCCTCACCGAAGGCGAAGCACTCGAAGGAGTAGAAGCATGCTCATAAGATTTATGGCGGTTGAAGGAGAGAGGAGGGACATCCGCAGGAGGCGGGGGAAGCGGCGGTAACGGTGCAGGAGGGGAAGGCGGAGGGGGAACGGATCGAGAACAACCAGAATCCAAGGAAGTCCATCCCCCAGTACGAAACATGGGAGCACCAGATGCCTCCAGAGATCGTGAGGCTGGCGGTATAGTGGGAGGAGGATCATCAGGTGGTGGGGGTGGAGCCTGAGAGGGCAGCGGTGGAGTTGTGCCGACTGTCATCCAACCCGAGCGCTCAAGCTCCGTATCAGCAAGCTTGGGTGCTGTGCTGACGGCTGCCCAACCAGCCTTTTTGAAACCACCATGTTTTACTTCGGGAGCGGTCCCTGTCTCGCTTTCAGAGGCCGAAACAGGAGCGGGAGCCGCAACAACGGGTTTCGCCATCTTGATGCCCTGAGCTTTGGCCAGCTTCCTGAGCTCCTTTTCCTCTCTCTTTCGTTCCTTTTCTTTGCGCTTCTCCAGCTCCTCTTGGTTGACCAAGCGGGCATTGGCTTGCATGTCTCTCAGACGCGCCTTGTGGTGGTGGGCATAAGAGTTGGTGTGTTCGTCATACTGAGCGACATTTTGGAACTGTTTCTCGCAGAGAGTGCAATAAAACGGCCTGAGAGTGTCACTGATTTCAGACTTGACGGCGGCACGCCTAGCCGCAATGTCCTACGAGTCACAAGGTCTTCGTCAGGGCCAAGTCTGGAACACATAGCTACGGTATATACTTCTCTAGCCTTGCGCTGGTTTTGAGTTTCTTTGCGTTGACGCTCGGAATCCAACTCCCGCCTCTGTGACACGGTGGTCTCGATCATGCGGACGTCCTGGTTGATCTTCCCGAGGCCAGTCAAATCGTTCTTGATCTGAAAAGGAATTGGCTCGGTCCGCCCTAACGAAGCCATCAGGTAGACCGAGAGAAGGGATGTATGGCCTACCATCGCCCGATAGCCCGAGTGGCTGGCCCTCTGACCAACCGAGCTTGGCAAGCATTGCAAAACCCTTGTTTGTGCTCTGAATCTTGGTTTCAACGGTGATGACCTCTCTCGGAGCGTGGCGGATGTGCTCGTCGTACTCGTCGATGGCATTCTCCGGGGGCGGGGAAGGTGTGCGAGAGACGAGCGAGACGTTGTCGTCGTCGTCGGCGCTGTCCTCCGCATTGTCGCCCTGGTCAGATCTGGATCGCTGGAGGGGGGGGAAGGGAGGAGGGCTGTATGCGCCGAGGAATATGGCAGAGTACCTTTGGGGGCGCGGGCTGCTCTTGTTCGCTGTGCTCTGGGCGCGTCATCGGGATGGCATTCCAGCGGGCGACGCTCTCTGCGGACATGCTGGGTCCTGTTTGACCACCGAACGAGGCACGTGACCCGGTAGTTCGAGGACCACCACCACCAAGGCTGAACGCGATGATGAACTCGGACGATTACTTCCCCGATGATCTCGACTCTGGTATCTTCAGCCAGCTCGATGTCATCGAAGCGGCATATCGTCCTGGGCCCTCTCCCAAGAATCCCGTCTCGGTGCCCCCAAAACAAGTGGAGAAGGAGGACTCGTTCATGGACTTGTCGCTTGACATTGACGAGGCGGATCTGCAGCGTCTCGACTCGTTCATTGATGCCGCATACAAGGGTCAGGCAGCCCCAGTCACCGGCCCCAGCAATGCACCCCGTCCGCTGTCCAAGACCTCCGTCCAGACAACCCTCTTTGGAGACGTCGTTCGTCCTCCCGCGCCCACCGCCAATGCTGGCCCCGCGTCTCGCGGTCCCATGCAGAGATCCAAGTCGGATTCTCGCAATCAGCATGGTCAACAAGCCCCCAAAACCAAGCAGTGGGATCATACTGCGTTTGCAAAGTCTGGCTGGAGGAAACCAAAGTCAAAGGGAAAGTTCGAGGAGGACGAGCACGAGGAGAACCCCGAGTTTGAGCAGTTCCCTACTCCGTTTGTGAAGGGTACGTGATAGGTGCCACACTCGATCTCATCGGGGCTTACAGTTTCGCAGTCGGGTGCGTGGCCTTGTTTTAACTCCTTAGTGCTGCAGCTGACATCAATTCGTGTATATGTTGATCGCGAACTGAAGACCAGTAAGTACCCATACCGGGTACCGCATAAATGCATATTTACGACTCCTTAGCCTCTTCCCATGAAGCTAAAGGTGGACATGCTCGAGGCCAAGCATTGGATTTTCCCACTCAACCACCCCAAGCGTGATTACCAGTTCAATATCGTCAAGCATTGTCTACTTGAGAACACGCTGGTAGCTCTTCCAACCGGTCTGGGAAAGACTTTTATTGCCGGTGTCGTGATGTTGAACTGTGAGTTCGTGCGTAGTGATTTCTATATCGGCAATAACGCAGTTTCTCCTAGTCTACCGCTGGTTCCCCGAGGGAAAGGTGGTCTTTGTTGCACCGGCGAAGCCCCTAGTTGCTCAACAGATTGTTGCCTGCCACCGGACATGTGGTATTCCTGGTAGGGACGCGGTGGAATTAACGGGTAACAACCCGCGCGCGTACCGATCACGAATGGTACGTTTCCGTTCGGTACCCGAAGCAGAGTCTGTGCTTATATCTTATAGTGGGAAGAAAAACGTGTCTTCTACATGACGCCCCAGACACTCGTGAATGACCTCACCACCAATAACTGTGATCCACGTGATATCATCCTTATGGTCATCGGTTTGTAGCGTTTCTGGGATTCACGTGCTTCGCTTAATGGATCAAAACGTAGATGAGGCACATAGGGGCACCGGTGACTATGCATATGCCCAGGTGATTCGCTTCCTTATGGCGAAGAACCCTCATTTTCGGGTACTTGCACTCACCGCGACTCCCGGGAGCACTCCGGAGGCAGTCCAAGCGATTGTAGATTCTTTGCGTATAAGCAGGATTGAAATCAGAGACGAAGAAAGTCTCGACTTGAGAGAATACATCCACAAGAAGGTTCGTTTTTTATTATTGCTGTTGCAGGAGGTGTCTCGTAATGAGCATCGTCGAGTAGGAGGTCAAGCAGCATATTATCAAAATGTCAGATGATATTACTCGCTTTCAGCAACTTCTGAAGACCGTCATGGAGGTCAGTTGAAGGTGCCCCGCTGCACTAATAGCTCTGATTCTTTGTAGTCGGAGATAAAACCGCTCGTGACAAGAGGCGTTATAGGGCCATTGGATGTCGTCAAGATGCACCCATACCGCGCCACAGCCATTATGCAACGTATCGCAGCACAGCGAAATAGTCCGCACATGTGGGCTATGGGACCTCTCTCCATTGTATCATCCATGGCACGGGCCATGTCATATCTGGTATGGTTATTCTCAGTTTGAATGTAATGTGTACTGAGTTGTATCCTATAGATGGAAGCTAGCGTCACCATGTGCCTCCATTCTCTGCAAGAACTAGTTCGTGACAAGGGTGATTCTTCTACCCAGAGAAAGAAAACATCGAAACTCAAGTCGGATCCTACGTTTCAAAAGCTTCTAGCCAATCTCGAGGCACGCCAGAGGCGACCAGGGGGGTTTGGGATGCATCCAAAGATGGAGACACTGAAGACACTTTTAGTACAGCATTTCGGACAAAGGTTGGACGGTGACGGGGATGAGGCAGAAGCCGATGGGACGCGAGCCATGGTATTCGTGACATATCGGGAGTGCGTGGATGAGATCGTCGAGGTCTTGAATCAAGAATCACCACTGCTGAGGGTAACGCGCTTTGTTGGTCAAGGAGTCGACAAACAGGGTAAGAAAGGCTTTGCTCAGAGAGAACAGTTAGAGGTAATATACAAGAGTTACGGCAGCTGATACTTTGTTCATTACTCATTCCTCTGGTAGGTGATCGGGAAGTTCAAAGCGGGAGAATTCAACGTTCTAGTCTCAACATCAATCGGAGAAGAGGGCCTTGACATCGGAGAAGTAGATATGATTGTATGTTACGACGCTCAAAAGACACCCATTCGAATGGTAAGCCATCTTTATTTCTTCTTTTGTTTTTCGTTCTATTTCGGGAGCGATAAATCCGTGTTCTCAGCTCCAACGTGTCGGACGAACTGGTCGCAAGCGTGCCGGTTATGTGCACGTTTTGCTCGCTGAGATCCGCGAAGAGCTAAACTGGGATAAGGCGCACGACGCGTATGGCGAACTTCAAAGGTGTATCGTTCGCGGGGACCAGCTTGAACTGTACGGTGATGTACCACGGCTACTCCCCAATCACGTGCGACCACAGGTCCTGGAGAAACAGATGGAGATTGAGGAGTACGTCCACAAGCAAACGGGGAGAAAGAAAGCTACGGCTGAGGATGGGGAGCCGGTTGAGCGTGGCAAGAAGAGGAAACGGAACGATGACATCGACAGGAATATTCCTTCTGGGGCGAGCCGCGGCTTTGTCAGCGTGGCGGATTTGATAGTCAAAGGGAAGAAAAAGAAAACCAAGCCGATGGAATTCGATGACGCTCTCGCTGATGACGACTCCACCGATATGGAACTAGAGGGTAGCAACCTTCTGAGTTTCCGCCGTACTGTTTCCACACCCGCTCCGTCTCGGTCGAGTGCCAAGCACAAAAATACGATGCCAAAGTCACGAACAATGGTCCCCAGGAAGTATAACCCATCCGTGGCTAGCAAAGAGGATTCACCGATGCTCAGCCGCCCGTCTCGGCAGGCTGACGTCACTACGGAAATTGCTCAAGACGCCAACTCACCTGCCCCAGAAAAGATTGTACGCATGCCACACAAACCTTTGATCTCTATCCGACATAATGCATGGTTGGATGGCGAAGCGGCACACTCCGGAGACGAGGAAACGGAGGGTTCTTCCCACTCGGAAGACGACGTGGAGAGCGAATCTGACAGGCAATTCCTGAAGGATATGCCTGATACGCAGGTCTCGCCGTCGTACGACCAGAGTCTGGTTTACCGACAAAGTCTCCTTACACAGGCATCAGGACACATTGATGGGCCAGTCTTTGCTAACAGGCCTGTTCGGCCAGGTGGCTTTGTAACCGCAAGAGAACACTCTCGAAGGCGTCCCATGGTTTCGAGTTCGCCTCCACGTGAGGACTTTGAACCAGATGAATATGTGTTTGGGAGTTTTGTGGTGGCAGACGACGAGGAGCTCTTGTATGAATGAGGAAATGTTTATACGTTACTATTGCCCTAGATAATAATGACTCAGGATAGTTTGAGCAGGACAGCCATTGGCGCATCGAGACAGGCCGGGCCGGGAGTTGCCGAACAAGTGCTTACTTGTCGCGAGACCCTCCCCAAGATCTTCTCCATGGACACGTTTCAGTTGCTATCTCGGGGCGGAGCGCGCTTTGACAAACAGCGTTTCAAATCCGACGTACAACTGTTCATAGTGGGTGGTCGATATAATCCGGCTCGATATGCCATGATAATTTTTTCTTACACTTTGCTGCGACTAGAGATCTACCACCAAACCCGAACAGTCGGTGACTGTCAATGCGTCAATAACCCAGGAGTCAAAGCTCCCACCGGAGCTGGATTTTTTCAAGTATGCTCAGGCAGGACCATCGAAACGGAAAGTAGGGAACATCGACCCAACGTGCTCGAGCGCACCTCTCCGAGCTGGTGCGCGGAACAAGCGACGGAAGTTGAACCGTGAAACAGAGCAAACCAATGATGATGCGAATGATGGAAACGGCGAATTTGAGCTTGAACCTTTGCCAGCGAAGGTTCGCGTGACAGCCAAAGGCTCCGACGTTCCACCGCCAATAATAGCTTTCGACGACTTGTTAGACCGATACAAGATATCCCAACGCCTTCTGTCGAACCTGCGGGATAACCATTACAAACACCCTACGGGCGTACAAGCACACGGGATACCCATTTTACTGGAGGTGAGTTCGAGACGAACGTGCACCCAGTTCACCTCCCCACACTTTGGATAGCATCGTGATCTTGCTGCCATATCTCCTACTGGCACTGGAAAGACGCTTTCGTACCTACTTCCGATCATGTCATCATTAGGGGCACCAATCTCGAGCCTAAAAGGCACCGCAGGGAATGGCGTTCGTGCCATTGTACTTGCTCCAACTCGCGAATTAGCGCATCAGATCCACAACGAATGCTTGAAGCTAGCAATAGGTCGCAAATGGCGAGTGGTGTTATTTAGCAAAGCTACGGCCAATACTCTCCGGGACAAGAATGTTAGGGATAAAATCGGTGAGTCACGTCAGCCAGCTGCTGTCATATGGCGTGTTGAGGAGTTCCTAGATGTTGTTATCAGCACACCCCTGCGTCTAGTTGCATCAATTCAGGAGGGAAATATTGATTTGAACAAGTTCGTAACGTTATTTTAATTCTAGCCTTGTTTTCATTTTACCGCGATTAGTGTCCGATACCTCGTGTTAGACGAAGCGGATCGACTCCTGGACGATGAATTCTCGGCTCAAGTTCAAGAGGTGATTGGTTCTTGCACTCATTCAAACATTCAGAAAGCAGTGTTTTCTGCGACACTTCCTGCTGGGGTCGAGCAACTGGCCATGGGAATTTTACGCAATCCAATACGTATTGTTGTTGGTCTCAAGTTCGTAAAAACATGTACTATATTCGACGGTTCTGATGTTTTTGCTAGGGATACGCCACTTCCGCTCATCAGCCAGTCTCTTACTTATGTCGCCAATGATGCTTCGAAGTTGCCGAGTCTTCTGACCCATTTGGCTCAACCCTACAATCCCCCATTACTCATTTTTACATCTACTCAACCTCGGGCTACGTCCTTGGCGGAAGAGCTGACACTCAATGGGATACCAAACGTTGACTGTTTACATGCCGGTATGACTAAGAAGGAACGGGACGATGCTGTAAGTCGTATGCGCCTTGGCGAAAGCTGGGTGATGGTGAGCACGGAGGTAATGGCACGAGGAATGGATTTCAAGGGAGTAAGAGAGGTGATCAATTATGACTTTCCGACGAGTGTCCAGAGTTACATACATCGAATCGGTGTGTAGCCCGCGGAGCTTCTTCCAGAGACTCGGTTGACATCTCCTAGGACGTACCGGACGTGCTGGCCGCGATGGCAAGGCAGTGACATATTTCACGGACGAAGATGGGCCTTATTTAAAATCGTACGTCAACTCGGTACCACTACAAAGGATATGACCTAAGGTTTTCCTCCGAGGATTGCCAACGTCCTGCTTCAGTCAGGCTCCACTGTACCTGATTGGATCCTCAAACTTCCGAGGCCGTCCAAATTGAAGAAAAAACAGATGGGGAAAATCAAGCGCGCAGAGACGGTCAATCTCGCGCGCAAGATCGGTCGGAGTGATGCGATCAGGAAAAGGCGAGATTTCCCTATCTTCATCAGCGATATCTTAGTGATCGATGCTGTATTCCAGAGACATGATAGTTGGTTCGAAGAGACGGAAGATGAAAGAACTGCGTACGCAAGAAGCTCGGGACTCTCCAAGTGAGTTGCGTAGCGGGTAGTCGGTGCCTGACGAGGGCGCTGCCGCGGACAAGGGTGTTTCTTGACCGCCAAGTTCCATACCGTCGGCAAAAGTTACACATCGAGACCCTTTGTTGGTTGCTAGCGGCTGTGAGCAATGGTAACATCATTAGGGCCAATCAGCACGAGTGAAATCATCGAGGTTTTTCCACGGTCTCCGCCGGCAAGGAAGTTTGCGTCATGGGTATGATTATCTGGTCTGTCAGGTCCTCGGCTACTCAGGGATGGGCTTGTGTGATTAGATCAAGGGATAGTGAAAAGCGCGGGGAGGTGAAATCACGGCAAGGTGAAAAAACAACTCCTTTTTAGTGAATATGTATGACGACACGCCTTGCCTCGGTGCAGATCCGGTGACCGATATGGCGGCAACAAACGCGTTGAAAAAATGAGGCCGCCGCGAGGTGACGAACCGAAGTGTTGTGGACTCTCTGGCAGAGAAGGTTGATTCTGGGGCTTCAGTTCAAAAAGGGGTTTGCTCTTGCGATGTGGGACACACAGGAACTGGTAGTTGACCGGGATCACACCAGCGCTTCGCACTATCTTCATACTTCTTCTCATCTCAAGCCTACTTCCGTCATCCACTATGTCTTCTCCTCATCAGATTCGCAGGTCTCGTCGACTATCACACAAGTCACCAATGGAGGGTGGGTTGATGTCTACGTGTGGCGGAAGTACTTACAAACTTTCCTTTTTTGGACACAGTTGCGGATTACGACTGGCAGAGCGCCGCCAACCCGCTTCAGCTGCCAGTCAAGTTGCAGGATGGCTTCAATGTCGAGATCACTCCCGCTGCTATTCAGCATCTTTCTCCACCGTCGCCATCGACGTGCACCACGCCTTCGGCCGACTCACCTCCTTCCATCGTCACACATCTCCCATTCGCTCCTGGTTCTTCCCATACTCGCAACCGCAAGGAGGGTCACATACCCCGCCCACCCAATGCCTTCATGGTCTTCCGTTCCTGGCTTTGGAACAAGGACAACATGAAGAACGTCGAGCGAGACAACCGCAATGTGTCCCGCATTGCTGGCCGGTACTGGAACCAGCTGACTGAAGCTGAGCGTGCCCCATTCCGTTCCATGGCCGAAGAAGCCAAGGCGCGGCACGCTCAGCTATACCCCGAGTACAGATACTCTCCCGGGTCGCAAAAGAAGCGCAAGGTCGTTCAGCGTCGTTCTCAGCGCTGCGCCGACGCCGAGAATGACAAGTGCAAAAAAGTCGCCGATCTGTTGTTGGGAGCTGCCATCGGCCGCGACTTGAACAAGTATCTTGGCGAGGAGCACCAAAGTGTTATATGTGGAGAAGAGGGCACGCCTGTGCTTGCTGACGAGGGGACGCGCTTAGGCCCGCGCAAGAGACCCGCGGCGCCACACGAGGGTTCTCATGTACAAGCAAAAACCAAGAAGCAGAAAACGTATCTTCCTTCGCCCTTGGCCTCCACTCCTCCTTTCCAGTATGCAGTCCCCCTTCCTATCCTTCCGGCCGCCGAGGTTCCATCTGAGGATGCACTCACTCCGCGACCGCTGCTTCGCACCCCAGAGCTGGTACACCCGTCGGACAACGTACAGGTGTTTGTCCCGACAGACGATATTCCCCATCTCTCTCTCGATGGCTGCGACAATCCGGTGAGTAATGCAGCATGGTCATGTTCCTTGTGCTCACGTCACTCTAGATGGTCAAAGACGCCTACGGTGACCTCTCCTCCTACTATCCTTCTCACTTGGAGCCGGGTGCGGGTACCATTTTTGGTCACGGAGACGGAGTCAGGCCCGGGGCATCCTCGACTGTTAATTCGTGCATGCTCGGTGCTTATGTGATCGATGCCGAGGTCTCGCCCTCTCCTGCTCCATTTGCATCGACGGATGTCGAGCTGGTCCCCTTGGGCTCTCCCGTGTTCACCAATCCATTCGAGCCTACAACTGCAGAGTACCCGGCGTTCCTCGGCACCTTGGATCAGTTGTTTGGGCAGCCCGTATCACCCCTTACTTGCATCTTCCCAAGCGGAACCTGGTAGATCGACTGATTAGGGTGCCTTTGACATGGACACGAACACTGTTGACCCACGATTCATATGTACCACCATCTCATGATCTTCGTCCCTTGCCCTCAGACCCAGATACCCAATTGTTTCGCGCGAGTTTAACCCTTGTACCTACTGTATTTTCACCCCGCCAAATGTACATATCAAAACGGAGGCATGTTCGCGGTACATGATTGTGATGCAAACATGCAACATGTAAACTACTACGAGGCCCGTTTCACTTTTTTGGAGCCCTCCTTGCTGTCCGCATGAATACGCTTCGCCCCCGTGGCCTGAGTGATGTCCTCGGTCGACAACCGACCTGAACTCTGTTCCTCTTTTAGCCAAGCCACACAAGCATCCTTGTCGCCTTGTGGGTGATCCAGCTGCCACTCGACGACCTTGGCGAGCACGACGGCCATCCAGGGTCCTGATATACCATCAAGCGCAGAGATGACCTCGTTCCCCTGCGAGAACCTGTCCATCAGGCGTACAAAGCGAGAAGACACCGACGTACGTTGAGCAGCGGCTTGTCGTCCACCGACTTGTCCAGATGGAGTTCCTCAACGCGACTCGTGAACGCGTTGTAACGTTGTATGCACTTGTTTGCTTCCTCTCCTGTGGAGCACAGTTAGATAGTCAGAACGGGGCACATCTGTGGCGCAGTCATACCACAACCGAGTGGCACGAGCTCGCATGCCAAGGAGAAAAGTAGGGATGAAGACCAATGCGAACCGGACGTTGGTTTATGTACCTTGCTGTGCCGGAGCAAGAGTCCTGTGAGCAGGTCAATCGTCGGACGGTCCTAGGTTGTGACCACGACACACCGATGGCGACGCGCTCCGAGGGTGTGGCGAACCGGGCGTCCTCCAGCGACAGACCCTGGAACAGCGCAGCAGATTCGAAGAGCGCAGGTATGCCATCGAGGTAATAATTCTTATTCCCAAGTTTCAGTCCTTCCCGGATCACGCCCTCGACAAGAGGATGGACTTTTTGCTTGTGATCCTTGTACGTGATGCCAGCGAAGGAGTAAAGGCTTGCGGCGAGAAATAGACGCGCCTTCGTTCCCCGGTCGTTTAATGGGTGAGCGACAAGGGTCGGATGGGGACGCGTTGCGAATCTCTTTGAACCAGACGATGATGAGGGTGAAAGGAGGTCATGGAGGATGATGCATGCCGTGAGCGAGAGTTCCGGCGAGGCGACAGGAGCAGAAGCAATATCGGTGATTGTGACGGGTAAATGGAAGACGGAGTGGTACAAGGATAAGTCGTGGATGCTCTGTATGGCGCACAGTGGTTCGACGCCTTGTCGTTATGAGCCTGGACGTTTGAGCAAAACATGTCGCACACGAACCTTTGATCATTTTATCGAGCTCCTCCCCGATACGTTCGCGGCTAATTTTGGACGAGAGTGTTTCCTTGAAAAAACGTTTCATCCAGGATCACAAGGCAAAGAAAAAAAAAAAAAGATTGATCACCTGGATACCCCGATCACGCGCCGCATCTTGAAGTTCAGGCGTCATCTCGAACCCAAAGCGACTTGCAAACCTGATGCATCGAAGCACCCGCAGAGGATCATCGCGAAATGTTTGCAGCGGAGGTAGAGGTGTTCGGATGATACCGTTGTGTAAATCATCCAATCCCTGCAAGTGGGCTAAACCTCTCAGTCCGAGGCAAAACAACAGCTTGGCGACAAATGCTTGCCTTTTCAGTGTGGTCTTCGACCGCGCGTGTATGGATGTTGTAAAAGAGGGTGTTGATCGTGATGTCCCTGCGCAAGGCATCCTCCAAGGGTGTCCCAAATTTCTGCCAAGACGGTGATCAGCCGACGAAACAGCACGCTGACGGACCACCGACGCACGACGTCAGTCGGAATTCGGCTGTGTTCCGAGTATGCTTCACTCCTCAAGTTCACGAAATCCAAGTCGATGCCAAACAACGTCGTGCGGGCCGTCTCCAGATGCTTGGACTGATCGGGGTTGCTTTCGATCTTTGTGACCTTGTGCACGGGCACATGTTTCTTTTCCGACAAGAACGCGACGAAACGCTCGGCAAAGGGCACGCCCATCATGTCTGCGAGACAAATGTCGACATCGTTGCACTCATAGTCGAGCAACTGTGTCAGCATGAGCAGCACGGACGCGTCTGACTGGGGTCACGGATTGACCTTGTCGCGGACCCAGCCGCCGTTGATTCTGCAGGTGGTGACGACGCCGTGGTGCGCGTGGAGGTGGTGGGTGAACTCGTCGAGTAGGATGCAGAGCTTATCCTCTGCGTCAGACAAATCGATGGTGGGCTTGACGCGGGGTGCAATGCGCGTCGTCGTCGCTGTCGCTATCGCCGTCGCCATGCCCCTCAGCAGCGGACGGAGCATGCGAGTTGAAGCGGAGTCCAAATGTGGCTGCGCCGTCGACTCGAGAGACCGGACAGACGCCTTTGAGACGAGCACACAATGGGCCGCGTGTTGTTAAAGGTCTCCTCCTTTCTTTCCCGGCATGGCACCAGCTGACACTCCTTCCAGGTCATCATCCTTGGGGACAGCGGGTAAGTGGCACCGTGTGCGCTCCGGCTCCAGGCTCACCACGCTGCAGCGTTGGCAAGACATCGCTCATGAACCAATATGTAAACAAGCGGTTCAGCAACCAGTACAAGGCCACCATTGGTGCAGACTTGTGGGTGTGTCTGTGTCTGTGGCGACCCGCCTCACCAAACGTCGTCTAGTCTCACCAAGGAAGTCATGGTCGACGACCGTCTGGTGACGATGCAGGTCCGTCTTTTGCGGGTGCGAGTCCTCTCGGTTTCCCTGATCATCCTGCGCAGCTCTGGGACACAGCTGGGCAGGAGCGCTTCCAATCACTCGGTGTGGCCTACTACAGAGGAGCAGATTGCTGTGTGCTCGTGTATGACGTCAACAGTGCAAAGTCCTTTGAAACGCTGGATAGCTGGCGCGACGAGTTTCTCATCCAGGCAAGCCCACATGACCCCGAAAACTTTCCCTTTGTCGTTCTTGGCAACAAGATTGACGTAGAGGAAAGCAAACGGCAGGTACGGCCGTGTTGGGTTGTGTAGGAATGCACTCACGCGGTGTTGCAGGTGACGCAGAAACGGGCCATGACGTGGTGTCAATCCAAGGGAAACATCCCCTACTTTGAGACTTCAGCCAAGGAGGCGATCAACGTCGAACAGGCTTTCCAAACGGTATCCAAGAATGCATTACAACAAGAAGCAGAGGAACAAATGTGTGTATTACGTGCCGTGTTGACGCATCGACTGAATTGTTGGACAGGTATGTGGACTATCCTGATCCAATCCAAATCGATCGGGAGAGCACGCAGAACTACGGCTGCAACTGTTGATCTGCACGATGGACCTTCTTGTTTGTCATGTTGGCGACGAGTGTCGCCGCTTGTTACCCATTTGTGATCCCGTTGAGTGTTTAATTTACTGTTCTGCCGACCGAGGTATCTTATGTTACAATCGTACTGAAGACGAACAATTGTGTCTAGAGGTACAGCGACGATATGACATAATAAGTAGATAACGAGTGATGAATGGTACGAGTACAATAGTATGTGCGCTCAACCTCTCATAACTTGAATGCTGTCTTTCGGAATTCCACCTTGGCTGAAGCAGCGTCATCGACGAACCAATAAACCTGACCGGGGTAGGCAAGTTTGACGAGGGATGCGGGAAGCCCGACTTCCTCTGGTTTGTCGAGTACGAGGGGTAGGACATCGACCTTGCTCTCCCCGGCGGCGACGAAAGCGAGACGAGCGGCGTGATTGAGGACTGGGAAGGTGAGGGTAATCCGCTTTGAAGGAGGCTTGGGGGAATCCTCGAGATAGGCCACCCACCGATCGCTTTCCGCAAGGAGCTCATGGCCAGGGAAAAGCGAGCAGGTGTGGCCGTCCTCACCTACGCCGAGGAGGATGAGATCAAAGACGGGGAAGCGAGCCGAATCCTTTTGGGCAAACTCGTGAATGAGCGCCTTTTCATACGCATCTGACAATTCTTCGAGATCGTCGAGCAGAGTGGGATCGAGCGTGTGAATATTTGCGGGGGGGATGGGGACCTGGTCATAGAGCACGGAGCGCCAGAGATTGTGATTCGAATCGGGGTGATCGAGCGGGACGACGCGCTCATCGGCGTAAAAGACTTGCCTGCGCACGGGTCAGAAACGGGGGGTGCTGCGCGCGGACGATGCGCACCACTTGTCCCACTTGACTGCGGGGTTGCCGATAAGGGCTGTGAGCTGTTTCGAGAGGGAGCCACCGGAGAGAGCGATGGTGAATCTGCCCTTTTTCTCGATAGAGTCCTTCTGGGCCTTGAGGACAAAGGCGGCGAGCGCGTGTGTGAGCTCTGCGGGGGACGGGAAGGAGTGGAGCACGGGCGGGCTCGGTGGATGGTGCATTCTCGTCAACGTGGGGCTTTCCAAGGGGCGATTACATTGTCATCATAAAATATTCCCATCTTGCTGACGTCATTCTACAAACACTCCCAAACTAGGACCCCAGCTCCGGGAACATGGCCAGCACCATCGCGTCCAACAGAAACACCGCCAGGTGTCGGTTGCACGCGTCGTCGCTCACCGGGTCGATGGCACCGCCCAGCGTGTTCGCCGCAGGATCGCCCAGGAGCACCCTGCGTACCAGCGTTGGTACGTGCTCAGTGAGCTTCTTCACCAGCCGCTCGCGGATAACAACCTGCTCCTCGGGTGTCGGGTCGACCGCCGGCGGTGCGGGGTATCCGTTCGGAAACAGCGTCCGCTTGGAAATCCGGACAACATATAGGATGGACGACGCGGACAGCACATGAGTGTATAGCAGATAAATCAGCAATCTGGGTGTACGACGTCAGCCACACAAAGGAGTCAAACGGACAGACTCACTTGTTCATGAACGTCTGGAAAGAACAACAAAACAGCCAGACAAAATGTATTAGAGCGGTAGCAGAGAGCCGATCCCGAACCTGAAATATTTCTGAAACCATTCCCAATGCACCACGGGTCAGGTCAGTGGAGACAACAGTGTGTTTGTCCCCAGGGGCGCTCGTGTGCACTGATGCAACCGATGACGCGCGGGATACAGTCGGTGTCGTGGAAGCGAACGGGGAGTCATCGTCTACGCTCACCAGAGCCGTTCGAACCAACTCGGGCCCGATACGGGTTGGTGTCTGGTTTACAATGGGAACCATATACATGACTTGCTTATACGCGTGGATGAGCATAATACACGTTCCAGATAACTTCTGGATAGCCGAGAGCAAGAGCACGATGATGCTGGATTTGGAAGCACCAGACGTTGGAGAGACAGATGCCTGACACGAGGTTGGGTGAGATGCTGGCGAGGGCATGGATGAACACACCTGTTCTGACACATCCGAGGAAGGTCCAAGTAGGTCCAATACTGTCTTCTGGAGGAACCAAGGCTGTGTCATGCGAGGGATGACATCCTTGACCACGACCTTGAGCATAATTTCCCTGACGATGAACCTCTCAACCTCTGGCGCATAATCCTCGGCAGGAAGGCATTCTCTTAGGACGTGGTCAATAACCTGTCGAAAGTATTCCTCGTCTATGATCCCATCCGAGGAAACTGCCATGTGAGGTTGTAGCTGATGAAAGAGCTGAGGGAGAGATAGCGCGCCACCGGTCGCATATGAGGTAGAAACTTTGGAAGCAGCCTGTCGGTAGTCCCTGTAATGTTGGGTGATGAGGGCCGGAATGTCACAAAAGATGAGCGGCGAAAGGTCTGTGGCGAGAAGTCGCTGCTCGAGAGAGTGAGCGACGTGTGTCACGATGCTCGTGATTTGGGGAAGAAACTCTTTGTCGTATCTAGTGAGCTTGGTCCACCACGTGTTCACAAAGGCTCGGAGAGCGAGAGCTATCAAGTCATACACCTCGTCGCTGAGCTCGGGCGGACAGGCAGGGGAAAGGAACAGCGGGGGTAAGCCGGGGCCGGGTGGAACTTGGGGAAAGAGGAGGCGTCTCGCAAGGCTTGCGGCCTGCTGTGGCCGGACGGTGTTGGAGATGGACGACGCCGCCGAGCGCGTCGAGCGACCGGGCTGGGCCCGGTGCGAAGCTACCATCAAACGAGCGTGGCAAGCTCCGGCAACCTACGCGGCGCTTTCAAATTTTGTCATGCGTGCGTCGAGGGACACCGTCCAAGATAACCACCACAGGAGAGGCTAGCCAAGAATATCCGGCGGAAGGCAAGTCAAGGATTCCACGTATTTAGACCATCGTGGTTCCAAGGCCGTATAAAACCGACGTAGCGTAAATTCTACCAAAAATCCTCCCAGCTACCATGTCTCTCTATCCAGTGTCCGCGCGGTTAGCAAGACTTGCTCGACCCAAGGCCATTCCCGCATGGAGGTCATTCTCAGCAACTGCATCCACAGCCAGTCCCGACATCGAGGTATGCCTCTCTGATTCGGCCGTTCGTTCCATTCATCCATGCCTTGCTGCAGCCCTCGCAGCTCACCGTGACCCACACGACAAACCCACGTCAATTGCCTCCTTCCTCAAAGCTGCTGTTCGGCCGGACCTTTGTACGTCATTTCATTCATGTCTTTTACCCTTTGCGGCCTATTCAGCGTTTCTGCAGTCGGATCATATGCTCAGAATTCCGTGGGCCGAAAACACCGGATGGGGCGCCCCTTCCATTGTGCCTTGCAAGTCTAATCCACTTTCGTAGCCAGTTCAGATCTTTGATGTGTCACAGTTTCTACTATTAACCTCACCCCCGCTGCCACTGTTCTGCACTATGCCCAAGCGTTATTTGAGGGCATGAAAGCTTATAGGCACACGGACGGAACTGTGACCATGTTCCGGCCCGATATGAACATGAAACGGATGAACACTAGTGCAAAACGTTTGGCACTACCAGTCAGTTGATTCTCGGGCACCTGTTTCTTGTGTTGACAGATTTCGATAGACTTTTAACGGCGACGCCTTCATGGAATGTATTAGGCAACTCATTTCATTAGAGCGTGACTGGATACCCAAGGAACCGGGTCATAGTCTGTACATCCGTCCCACTCTGAGTCAGTGAACGGCCGGTTGTCCTGTCTGGTATTTATTGACTGATGCCGCTTCAAGTTGGCACCAACGGAACTCTTGGTGTTCAGCCGCCAACAGAAGCCCTTCTTTTCGTGATCTGCAGCCCCGCCGGTCCTTACTACCCGCAAGGTTTTAAGCCCGTGGCATTGTATGGCACAACTGATTCGGAATACATTCGTGCTGCTCCCGGAGGTCTGTGCTCCTAGCTCGGCCGATATTTAGTGGCTGATTTTCTCTGGATAGGCACTGGTGCTTTCAAGTTGGCAGCCAACTACGCGCCTGGTGTCGTGGCCCAAAAGACTGCTGCGCAAGCAGGCTACGTCCAGAACCTCTGGCTTCACGGGCCGGAACACTGGTTGACTGAGGTTGGCACGATGAATTTGTTTGTCGTGTTCGAGGGAGAGGACGGGGGTAAGTGAACACGTCTTTTCTGGACGAGCGTTGCACACAGATCATACACCCTAGTGACTGAACTTGTCACGCCCCCCCTCGACGGTATGATTCTGCCTGGAGTGACCCGTGATTCGGTGCTCGCCCTCGCGCGGGACCACACTTCTGGGAAGAAGCGGCTCCAGGGTCTCCCCAGCCGGCTCAAAGTCTCTGAGCGACCCGTGAACATGGGGGAGATTATCTCTGCGACCACGACAGGGCGCCTCGTTGAGCTTTTTGGCACGGGGACGGCAGCTGTTGTGTCGCCGGTGGAAAAGATTGGATACCTGGGTAGTGATGTGATTATTCCAACGGGCGAGGATGGGATGGGGCCGGTCTCGCGACCTCTCTGGAAAGAGCTCGTGGGGATCCAGACGGGCGAGATCGCCAGCGAGTGGAATTTCTTGGTGGCCTAGTAGATATAGTAACTAACGTAGAGTATGCTATAACGGGTGCTTAGTCAGTGGATCTGAGCGGGTGGACTTTTTGGACTCGAGTTTGAGGCGGATCTCAGCGATGCTCTACGACCCGGCGACTGCTCCACATCTCAAGCCATGGCTCGTTCGGACGCTCGGTCCAATGTATGTCTTGTCCTTGTCTCCGTCCTCCACTCACCTCCCCACAGATGCGACGCCGAGCCTGCAGCCCTCGCTGAATATGTCCTCGCCCTCCTCAAGCACAACCTTCCCGACGCCGAAATGCGCAGGGAGCTCACCGCTCAGCTCGAAGAGTTTCTCGAGAAAGGTGTGCGCCAATTCAGGCCCCTCTTTTTCCCCCGCTCACTCCCCTTCCTCTCAGAGGGCCCTTCATTTATAGATACATTATTCACCGTCCTAAGAACCAAGTCATATCTCCCATACACCTCCTCTCCCCCCCCACCACAGCCCTCCTCTTCCACCGACGCCGGCATCCCCATACCTCTCGACAGCTTGCTGTCCAACAGCGCGCCTTCCCCCGACCGTGGACAAAAGCGCACCCTCTCTGACGACGACCGTGACGCGCTTCACCCCGCTAAAGGCCCCCGATTGACCGTCGACGGTCAGTTTTCACGCTATACGAGCGGACACGACACCCGTTCGACCGGTCAGTGGGGTCCCAGGAACGACCGGCAGACCCCAGCCGCGAACGGGCAGCGGATTCAGACGTATCAACCACCAGATCAGCGGAGAGGTATATGCCGGGACTATCATAGTACGTCGTCTTTTTTTTTGTCCCGTCGTATTCACACTCGTGCACAGACAATGGCTATTGCGCCAGGGGCGCACTTTGCAAATACAGTCACGGCGATGACGCCTTCGTTCCCTCGCAACTGTTCGCCATGGGCACTCCGGGAGGGCCGATACCGTTTCTCCCTATGTTTCCTGGGGGGGCAATGCCGTTTGGGATGGTCGGACCCGGCGCTGCTTACGATCCCCACGAAGCGCGTATGGACATGCGACCCAGCGGAAATCCGATGAGCACGAATGGACGAGCTCCTCCTCGTCCAGCCGTTCTTCCCCGTGGACAGGAGGATGCTCCACAAACTACCCGTTCCTCTGGTGAACTCCCTGTGATTCAAGATCTAACGCCCCAAGTTGCCGATGACGCTCCTAACACTGGTTTACAGCAGCAACAGCAGCAGGACGGTATGGCATGGATGCAAAATGCGCCATCACAGCAACCACAAGCAATGGACCTTGACACGGGTGTTCCACCGCAGAACGTCCGTGCCGCACCTGGAGGTACTCGAGGCGGGTTCAGAGGCGGTGGCAGGGGGACATTTGCTGGTGATGCACAATCATTTCGCCCGGAGCGCCGAAACGATAAAACGCTTGTCGTTGAAAAGATACCCGAAGACAAGCTCTCCCTCGACGCTGTGAATAGCTGGTTTAAACGTTTCGGCACGGTTACAAACGTGGCCATTGATGCACGCACCGCGAAAGCACTGGTCAGTTTTTCGGAACACGGTGAAGCTCACGCTGCATGGAAGTCGGAGGACGCCGTTTTCGGTAATCGGTTTGTCAAGGTATTCTGGCATCGGCCGATGGAGGGACATGGTCAAAAGGGTGCACGTTTGTTGGCTGCGTCTGCGCCCTTGGTTGCCAATATTTCTGCAAGAAGCGCCACACCCACAACTCCACCAACAGGAGCGCCGACCACCACGGTTGCCCGTAAACCAACCGCGGCTTCTAATGCTGCTGCCGAGCTTGCTGCAAAGCAAAGGCGTTTGGAGGAACAAATAACAGAACAGAAATCCCTCATGGCATCTTTAGCAACGGCTTCTGGGGAAGCAAAGAAAACTATCATGGCCCGTCTAAGAAAACTTGGCGAGGAGATGAAGCCCTCGTCCTCTGGTTCAATATCCGGGGAAGCTCCCCCGCAAGCACAACCAGCTGCAAGCTCCATAGAGCACGACAAGGAAAGAGAAAGACTTGATAAAGAACTAGACCTCCATGCCGTTAGGGGCGACGAGTCCACAGCAGAGCTACAAGCCAAGCTCGCGAAACTCAAGGAAGAGGTGCGTGTATGCGCTCATCTGTGCAAGTCAAACGCTGAGAGCATCACAAGGCCGCAAGTTTAGGCATTCCTGAAGGAGGAGACTATGGGTACGGTGGAGGGTCGCATCGTCCTTATCGGGGCCGGGGGCGTGGGGGCCGCAGTGGATTCTTTCGGGGTGCCGGGAGAGGTCTACCCCGCGGCAGCATGAAACTGGATAACAGACCCAAAAAGCTGCTCGTTAAGGGGGTTCGCGAGGGATCTATTTCAGCCTTGCGAGAATGGTATGAGGTATGAATAGCTCTTAACGTTGACGGCGGCGCACTCAAGTACTTTTTTTTGCACTCTAGACACCTGGTCAAATTGACTCGTTGGACTCTATTGGGGACGACGAGGTGCTTGTCAGTTTCCGGACAAGAACGGTTGCCGAACAAGTTCGTACTCTTCTCAAACTATCTTGGTTCTGCATTCTGATGGACTCCAGGCACTCGCCAAGGGCAGCAATATTCCATCTATAGGTGCAGTTCAAATATCTTGGCATACGACTCCACAGCCATTCCAAAGCTCCCAGACACTCACTGCCTCATCTTCTCGCCCGAATGCAACAGAGCACGGAACAGAATATGTACATCCACCTTCACCAGCACACCTATCGACGCGTCGCCAGGAAGAAGAAATCATTGCGAGCGGGTGGGGCGATGGCGGGGACGAGGACGACATGGGGTTCTGATGACGGGTGGAATGCGATAGTTTTTGCATTTGCTCAGTTGTTGTTTTCTTTTCGTTTGTACCCTCAGCATCTCGGGGCTTGCGCGACAATGGTCCAAGGAAGCGAGCTGGTCACATGCCCAGTTAGTCTTCCAACCTATGGTGTCATTATAAGATTTCTGAGTGGTTAGTTCATGATCCATTGACGGGCTGTTATTTCTACGGTGAGTCCGTGGTATGGCTACAAGAGTTAGGGAAGCATAAAAGACATTTACACGAGAGGATACAGTAAATTACAAGTTGGCATAAGTCATCATCCTATTAGCCTATGATACAGAAGTAAGTAAGCGTTCGTTCGTGAAATAGTCGTTGCGTTGCATCATATCAATAGCGTCCTGTAGGAAACAATCCAAATACTCTAGAAATCCAGGGATGAGTCCATGTGGTTCTACTTGAAGGGTCGTCGTTATCGAAATTACTGTTGCCCGCTAGCGCCGGCGAAATCGAATCCAGATCCGTGCGTGCCACCCGAAACACGAGGTCCTCCCCGTCCTGCGGAGCCATCCTCGTGTGAGTCCATCTCTTCCGGCGAATCACAGATCGGCTTGTCGAAAAACTTGGTCGTGCTCGGTTCGGACGCCAACGGCCCGGAAGGCCATGGCGATGACGCACGGAGGTGGACGTCAAACTCGAGGACGTGCTCGTCTCCGTAGGCAGCCTGCGCTCGAATGGGACGTCCGAGGGTACCCGTCTGCAAGCCCGCTCGCTTGTGGGGTGCCCACAGACCGCCCGTCCGACCGCCCCTGGTCGGAGATGAGGTGAAGGAGGGCACCGCGTCGATGCCTCTCTCGTGTACCTTGACCATGGTGCTGCCTGACGAGGGGGGCATTTCGACGTCCTCAAAGGGACGGGGGAGAGAAATATCGGACAGAGTTGAGAGGCTGCTGTGTTTGGTGGCGGCCGTCGGGGATATCGGTGCAACTTCTCCAGAAGAGGCGAGGTCGGAACGTGCGCGTTCTTGTCGACCGTCAAGGTCGTCCGTGGGTAAAGAGCCGCCCTGCAGCATACGTGAATCTCGTTCATGAGGATAAGCCGGTTGAAAGGAGTGGATCGAGTTGGTCATGTTTTGGGAGTAATGGGATGCTGAGATAGTCTCCTCCGCAGGAGAGACGCATTCTCTGCTCGGAGACATGATGAGGAAAGGTGTGAATTTCCTGTCCCGTGCCTGCAGACGCGGACGTGTCCTCCTAGATGAACTTGCGGCGACAGCGAAAGGATCATTATCCTGGACGGGACTCCGGTCCGCGTGCGGTGACTCATCGAGGCTGTGCTTGCGTTTGCGTGATGTGACACCCGGTATAGAAATGTGCAGGCTGGGAAGGACGTCCCTGCGCTGCCTTGCCGGCAGGTGGCCTTGGGTAACGTCCGGCAGTTCAGGAGATTCAGCAGAACCTGGAAACGAAGGGCCAGGGAGACTAGGTCCGATGGAAGGACCGGAGGAATCCATCTTAGCGGAGTCATGACTCTGCGGATGAATACAAGACGTTTCGCTGTCGTCAACATCCATCGACGTAGATTCTAGTTCTCTCTGGAGAATGCAATGGGGAACATATTAGGGATACCAACACCATGTCAACGGTATGGAGAACAACTCACGGAACCATCGAGATCCATTGATGATCGGGCTCGCCGAGCAAATTTGCTTGCTGCAAGACGGAGGTTACGGGGTTACGGTTTCTTTGATTTGGACACATTCGTCCCTTTTATGAGCCACCTCGCCCTACGAGGCGCCTGAAGATGAATAGACGCGCGGCTAACCCTCCAAGGAATTAGAAACAATTCACATCGTCGCCAACAAGAGTAGCAGACAAAAAAACAAGGTGTTCGGCCGTGAGGCATGGATCACGACCACAGACGTACAGGGACCCACAATGCAACCTGAATACAATACACGGGAGGCTAAGACTGTCGGTCGCATCAAACGTTATTTGTAACTACATAAATTACAAAGCCCACGCGACTCTCGCCAGTAACTATCCGTTGTCGTTGCGACACCTTGTCTCTAGGACTCCTTCAATGTGACCTCGGCAACTCAACGGTGGAGTGGTCATGCCACATCGGTGGTACCTGAGGGTGTTTAAGACGCTGACTCTAACTGCTCAGCTACCAACGCAAGCACCAGTAGCCTAACCGAACGTGCGTGGATGAGTCTACTAGCGTGTGCTCCAAATCGAAAGACATTTTCGCCTCGTTTTAGGTTGCAATTGGACGGATAGAGTATAGTAAACGATGGGATGGACGTAACTCATGACAATGGACTGGCTATACTAAAAACTGCACTGAACAAACTGCCATGACACCTTGTCAGCTCTTTATCCTTTGAACTTGAGTATTGAGTACTGCTGGCGAGTACTGATAACTTCAATGGAGTCGTAAGATATACAGCTCTGTGCGGTAGATTAAGTCGTTAACTTCAAGGAGTCCCATGATCTTCACCAGTGTATGACACGGTGAAGTGTTTGGTGAGATATTTTATTGCACGCTGATCTCGGTTGTCAAGATGTGTTACCTGCTACGTGAAATGTGCACTACTTCGGATACTACCCTCACTGCAACGACGACGAGAATGAATTGGTGTTGTCACAGTGATGCATCCAAAGGTTCACTCGAACGTCAGCATCAAGTGTCGCACGTGAGACAAAGCCATCCGATTTAATTATGAATCCGTAAGGATTCTGAATCGTATTCTTGTTGTGCCTGCTTTTCACTTGTGTCCGGATCGCCTTGCACGTCCGAAATAAATGCCATGAGTTTGGGAAACGATGAAACTGAATTATGGATTTACCGGGACGGCTGGGAAAGGCTACACTTACAATATCCCTGGCATGTCTGCATGCCCAGGGAAAGGTCATATCGTTTCTATGATAAGATTTTTTTGGAGGGTAGTACCTCTTGACTGAATTCCCATAACGCCATAGGTATAATTTTTACGCAGCGTCATGGGACTTGTTTCGGCCGCATGGACTCGCACAGTGCTGGGAACAAATGTCCATGTCAAGTCTGAAGATCTGATGGCTCATTTCCTTGATAAATCTCGTGCGCACATCCAGTCCCTTGCTACTAGGGGTTCACTGCTTCACTCGGGATGACAGAGCTAGCCTCGCTCACGTTATTTCGCGCTACTCCGGCTCAGGTGTTGGAGTCACGAAAGAGAACGTGGCCGCAATGGGGAGGTCTACTCACTGAGGAACAATATCTCGAACGTAACAATCAAATGGACACCATGGTGCATGCAGCCGACTCCCGGATGATAACATGGTATGCGTGGCCTCCCAAATATTATAGCAATGCAATAAACCGAATTTCGTATGACTCCTAGGGTGTTGGCTCCGAGGGACAACCCCTACACGCTCGACTTTATGTGCTCCTGCGAGACGTCAGTGCGGCACACTCATCTCAATTCAAGTTGTAAGCTCAACAGCGATTAATAGGTACAAGCGAAAAGGGCTTGTACGGCACCCGCAATCAAGAGAGGTGCAGCAAGTTACGTGCTATGGGGTTGCGAGTGTGTTCACGCCGCCGCCTAAGCGAGGGAAAGGATACGCCTCTCATATGATGCGGCTCTTGCACTGGGTCACGTCTGGACGAACATCAGAGTACAACTTACCTGAGTTCCCAGTCAAATGGGGTGCTCCACCTCCCGAAGTGGCAGAGGCCGGAAATGGGGTGTTTTCTATCCTCTATAGCGACGTTGGAAAGGAGTTCTACAAGCAAGCTGGCCCTGGAATCGAAAAGGCCGGGGGTTGGGAGGCAAGAAACCCTGTTTCAACGATCTGGAAAATTCCTCAGAAAGCAAACGTCGAGCAGGGCAGCACAGATAGCAAGTGGAGATGGCTCAACAATGAAGACCTTGATGCTTTTTGGGAAAAGGACGTCCAGTTCATCGGACGCATGATGGAGAATATGCCCGAGTCAAGCCCAGCCTATCATACCGAAAGACCCAAGGGATTCGTGACATACCTTCCTGATGAAGGTGTTGGGTCATTCCACATCTTCCGCTCCATGTTCGCTGCAGAAAGCATCGTGTCAATGGATGTCTGGGGCGTAGAAAAGAAAACCACTGATGCCGACCAACCGACTTTCGCAACATGGTCCATCGACGTGCGACCATTACCTCCGACTCTAATTGTCACTCGCATGAATGCAACAGAATCGGAGTTTCCAGAACTCCTTCATCACATCCAGGAGGCCGCTAGGAAGAGTGGCATCAGCAGAATGGAGATATGGAACTTACCCAAGCATTTAGTCAAGGTTTCTGCGGAGACAGAGGGCCAAACGTTTGAAAGAAATGAACATCTGCCTGCCATCAAGTGGTATGGAACGGGTAAGACGGCGGATATAGAATGGGTCCTGAACGAGAAGTAAGTTCATTTTCACTGCAACTGGGCCATTTAGCTGATTCTCCGAGAGATTTTGTTGGTGTTGAGATCGAGTACCATAGTGTCGAGATGCCTTTTACATGGAAGTACTGCGGCTGGAACGTACCTTTCGGAGATGAATTATCCATGATGACTTTAGTTTCTATCGCCACATACTATGTATTTTCATCCTTTGATCGGAAATACTGGTTAGTTTGGTTACCTCTAACATGAAAGTCATAGGTCCGTTAATTCACTAGTGGCAGTCAATGAGATTCGAAGCAGCGGGGGGCGAATACCCAGTAGTGGTGGCTATCGAATATGCGGGTTTAGAGGACAACAGTGTAAGACTTTGTCTTAGGTTCGGAGATGCATCAGACCACCCGTGGTCAAACCGAGGACACCAAGTGTGACCTGACCGAGTGGAATCACACCGTATTTTATACGACTACATGGTGTATAGCAGGTGAGATGCACGCAGAGACAACATTGACATGTAACTATCTAGGGTCTTGCTTAAATTCGGGGATATTCGGGACCTCCGAAAGCCAGTAAGATGGCATGGCATGCTCATGATGTCGAAAATCATGCCGTCGGTATAATTCTCCTCTTTCAAAGGTGTTATCATAGACTGTCATGCATTGCTTGGCTACTCTAGTAGCTGCGAATGAAGCACCTAAGATAAAGGACACTTCCTCTAGAAACATACCATAATGATATCCCATTATATGTGACAACAGTGGGACATAAAACATCTATCTATCTTAGCCGAACAAGTGCGCTAGGATATCTAAAATGTTACGAAATGCAAGCGAGATTGGGTATAGATCCCAAGGATATCGGTCAGCGG